>BGNK01003313.1:39122-68960 GCA_003297005.1 Symbiodinium sp. clade A Y106 | reverse complement strand
GGACCTCGGAGTGAGCTTTGTGGACGCTTGGAGTGTTTGTAAAGTGACTCAAGCCTGTATGCTTTCGCCAGAGCCACAGCGGGATGCCTAAGAGGTATCAGGAGCCAGTTCTAGTGTTTTGAGAGCTGAAGCCCAAGTTCGCTGTTAGTGCTCACCAGCTGTGAAGTGTTTCAAGTCCAGGGAGCTGTGTACTGAAGCTTCAAACCGTGCCGGGTTTGGCTCAAGACTCCGACTGCTGAAGAACAGCAGAGAGAAAAGTGTGGAGCGTGCCCGCTCTGTGCGTTGTGCTGTGTGAGAGGCCCAGAGGCCCTGGGGGTTNCTCCGACTGCTGAAGAACAGCAGAGAGAAAAGTGTGGAGCGTGCCCGCTCTGTGCGTTGTGCTGTGTGAGAGGCCCAGAGGCCCTGGGGGTTCCCTAGAGGTCCCTCGGAAACTAACGGGGAGAGTGACGTTTTCCCTCAACCTTTGATTTCAAGCCAGGGTGCTTAAAGAATTCGCCTTCTTCGAAAGACGCTCAAACATGTAGCAGCAGTGGCCGAAGGGTGCTTGCACAAGTTCGAGAAACCTTGTATTTGTTTTCGAAGACAGAGTGTCATTGTCTCTTTTGCAGCTGTGGAAAGAAGTTGAAAAGCGAAGATTGGGGCGGAGAGCCACTCCAGAATTCTCGAATTCAAGTTTGAGAAGAGGGCAAGAGGCTTGAAAAGGGCTATTTTCTCACCAGAGCTTGAAGGAGGTTGAAAAGAGGCAAGAAGGGGAGGCTTGAGAAGGTGCAGCCAGAAGCAACGAACAACAATGCAACTCATAAGCGGACTGAAGGAGAGTCTGGGGCATCGAGTTTCTGGGAGACTGCTCCTCACGAGATTCAAAGCTCGGGCGCCAAGAGATACAAAAGAACGATTGCCAAGAAAAGACCTGAGTCGCATGCTCGTGCTTGAAGGTTTCTTGGTTTTAGATTTTAAGATTTATGAGGTTCAGAACTGAGGAACTAAGTCGAAACCCAAACAGCCCACGTGTCATGGCTCTGGTCTCCTCTCTCGGACGACAGTGTGGTTTCAGACCGTTGTCGTCGTCGAAGTATTAGCAGTAGTAGAGTGGTAGTGATTGTAAAAGTGCTACCAGTGGTGTGCATTTTATTGTTTTTCCAGCTTGAGTTGGTCAACGACATGTTCAAATGTCAAATGTAGTAGAAGTGACAGTAGTAGTGTAGTAGCAGCAGTCATTTGCAGCAGCAGTAGCAAGCAGCAGCAGCAGGAGCAGGAGGAGTGGCAGTGGCAGTACCAGTGGCAGTGGCAGTGGCAGTTGCACAACCAGAAGCAGTGCAGTGGCAGGAGCATTCCGCAGCAGTCGCTGCGGCAGCAGTCCCCTCAGTAGTAACGTTGGTAATTGTAGAGAAGGGACAGTGCAAGCAGTTCACCTCTCGCTTGATGGTCTTCGGATCGACCTCGGTTCGGCGCAGCTGTTTTTAAGGTGTAGCGAGGCGCGCGATAGCTTTTTTCGGAAAGCGCCATGACTGAGCGACGCACAGTAGCTTTGACGGTGCTCCAGCTCAATCCGTTTCTGCATGTACTTTGAGAATTTGTGTGTGTCGGTGTTAGAACTATTTTGAGAGTGGGTCGTGACTGTCGTGTGGTGATGATGACAAGCCCATCCTTAACCATGAAGTGCAAGGTCGGAGCGGCGGCGGCCACGGTTGCTTGCACAGCCTCTGGGTTTGTGTGTTGAGTGGGTTTTGTTTGGCTTGCATCGTAAGCAACATGCTTCCTTTTTAAGACTAATCCCATAGGCCCACAAGCCCAGATCTCCAAATTTCCAAAGCCCAAACTCCCTGATGTCGTAAACTTTTCACACAGAGACCCAGAACATCGCTGCACAACCCTTGCAAGACTCTTGTAGAATCGTAGAAAACCGACAAAGAGCCGGACAAAATCCCGCGCATAACTTAAGTTTCCCGACGGGGGGCTCATCATGTGTTGTACACATATACCATATACTATATACTATATGCTATATACTATATACTATATACTATATACTATATACTATATACTATATACTATAAACTGTATACTGTATACTGTTCACTGTATACTGTATACTACATACTATATACTATATACTATATACTATATACTATATACTCTATACTTAGAGGATCATGGGACTTAGTAAGTAGGTTATAATTGGGGTTATAAGTCCCCTAAGTGGGGTTATCCTAACTATAACCTACTTATAACCTTACTTACTAAGTCCCATGAACCTTCAAGTACTCTGCTGCACTGTGCTATACTGTACGATAACATACTGTATCATACTTCTCTATACTACGAAACCCTACCACACTATACTACACTCTACTATCCTTCTCTACCCTAAACGACCCTAAACCCCAACTCCGAAACCTAAACCCTAAACCCTACACCCTAGACCCCAAACCCGAACTCCTAAACCCTATACCCTAAACCCTAAACCCGAACTCCCAAACCCTAAACCCACTACCCTGAACCGCAAAGGGTCCGTTCAAAAAAAGGCCCTAAACCCGAACTCCCAAACCTCACCAAAGAAACCCAGGCCTTCGTGGGCTCGGGGCCTTCCGCGACCTCTCCAGCGCTCAGGGGCTCTCCAGCGGCGGGGGCATCGGCCGCCAGGGCAGTGGGCCTTGGAGACGTCGGGGTTCCCTTTAAAAGATCCCTTTAAGCTTTAAGGAGCCCTTATAGAAAGCCTCAAAGCATCCCTTAAAACAGCCCTTTTTAGAGGTTTCCTTTTTTTAGGGGTTTCCTTTTAGGGTTCCGTTTGAGGGCTCCTTTGAAGGGTTCCTTTTGGGTGTTCCGTTAAGGGTCCCTTTTAAGGGTTCTTTTTAAGGGTTCCTTTAAGGGTTCGGCAGAAGGTTTTTTGGTGCTGTTTAGGGGTGCTGGATCTTTCAAAGGCCCTTTTTCGTGGTTTCAGAAGGGCTTTATCGGGTCTCCACAGAGGGTCCTTCACATGCTTAGGGTTCAATCTATTTTCGAGCAAATTTTCCCTTGGGTTCAGGGGTTTGGGGTTCTTAGGATGTTGGAGTTTTGGGAGTCGAGTCTGGGTTTTTGGGGTTGTCAGGCTGCTTTTCTTTCTAAGGTGCGCTAAGAGAAGCAGAAGTTTCTAGAGGGATTTGTATTACAATGGGTGGTTGTCAAAATTATGGTCCCTTTTTGGGTACCCTAAAAAATTAGGTGCCGTACTATATTAGGGACCCAAGAAGGGACCATACTTTTGACAACCACCCGTATGGGGTTTAGCAGGCTATGTGAGATGACTACGGGAAGCGTAGGTTCTGTGGGGTTGTACAGCCGAGCTTTACAGGGTCCAGTCTCGGGTTGGTTGAAATAACAGCTCCTGCAGTTCGAAGACGTGAAGAGCATTCGTTTAGGGTTTAGGGTTTAGGGTTTAGGGTTTAGGGCCAGGGGGCACATGACTTGTGTTTTTTTGGCTCCGACGGTTGTTGCAATGCTTATAAAGAGGTTTTGAAGGGTTTAGGGTTTAGTTTGTAGGGCTTAGGGTGTGGGGTTTGTTTGCTCTCAAGTGTGGGGTTCAGGGTATGTGGGGGTTTTGGGGGTTTAGGGATTCAGAGTTTCTTGCCTGGCTTCTCGGCTGTCAGAGGTTTTCGCGCCTAGGGTTCAGGAGGGTTTAAGCTTCGATGAACGCTGACCCTAAACCCTGAAGCCCTGAACCCTAAACCTCAGTCCATTAGGCCCTGACCTAAACGCCTTCAGCTAAGCTCGCGAAGGGTCACATTTCCTGGTCCCCTCAACCTTCGAGGACTTCGAGTCCAAGGCCTGAGAAGGATGCTACGTGCACCGGGCTTTGACAAACAACACCCTGCCCTGCCCTGCCCCCCTCCCTCCTGGCACTGCCCTGCCTGCCCCCCGCCCTGCCCTGTCCTTCGTCAGAAGAAAGACAGCGGCATGAGTTTAAGCCTAAACTCTAAAAGGAATAGGTTTCAGTGGTTTGGCCGCCTTACGCGGCCTGGGGTGGGAGACAAAGAAGGAAAAGCCTGCCATAGCCTTGCATCACAGCTCATCGCCACAGTACGATGCACTCGACTCAGCCTTGTCGCGAGATACTGTCGCCGACGCACGTTCCCCACGACAAACCCTAAACCCTAAACCCTCTAAACGCTAGACCTTTCAACCCCGGAACACTATGCCCTCCAAACCCTAGACCCCTAAAGCCCCTAAACCCGAAACCCCTAAACCCCAAACCCCTAAGCCCCGAAACCCTAAACCCCTAAACCCTAAACCTCTAAACTCTAAACCCCAAACCCCTCAACCCTAAGACCCCTAAGCCCTGAAGATCTTAAGCCTTAAACCCCTAAGCACTGCAAAATTCAGATCCCGAAACCCTTAACATCTTAAGCCCTAAGGCCGTAAACCCTAAACCCTTAACCCATAACCCCAAACCCACAACGCTAAACCCTAAACCCTTGAAAACCTTAACATCTTAAGCCCTAAGGCCGTAAACCCTAAACCCTTAACCCATAACCCCAAACCCACAACCCTAAACCCTTAAAAACAAACCTTAACATCTTAAGCCCTAAGGCCGTAAACCCTAAACCCTTAACCCATAACCCCAAACCCATAACCCTAAACCCTTAACCGTAAACCCTTAACAACCTTAACATCTTAAGTCTTAAGCCCCGAGGCCTCCACCAGCTCTCCCGTCGCCCTGGGTGCCGCCACCGCCGCCGTGGCCGGCCTCGTCGGCTGCGCGGGAAGCCGCAAGCAGCGGTCCGTGCGCAGCCAGGTTGGGTTTTAGAGCTGAAGGGTTTAGGGTCTAGGGGTTTAGGGTTTAGGAGCCAATTAGGGGTTTAGGTGTAGGGTTATTCGGTGTCGGGGTGCAGGGTTTGGGGTTTAGGTGTCTGAAAATTAGTTTAGGGTTTAGGGCTTAGGGTTTGGGGTTTAGGATTTAGAGTTTAGGGACCCTAAACTTCAGGGTGGGTTTAGGGTTTGTGGCTGAGGTTTAAGTTTAGGGTTCAATCGCAAGAAATTTCCTCCTCTGTTTTTGGCGACGATGCGCTGGTGACGGTGGTAGTGGCACTGTCGTTGTTCTTTTCATTGGTCTCTGCTAGGCTTTCTCGTAGCTGCATGTCTGTGTCCCTGAACTTGAACCCCCTAGCCCGTAAAGCCCTCAATGCTAAAACCCTAATGTAAGCCCCCATCAGCAACCCCAAAAAGCCTACTTGCTTGCTATGAGAGTTGAACTTTCAACCCTAAAACCCTCACACCCTTACAAAACTCTTAAGACCCGGTATACAACCCTAACACCCCTAAACCCTTAAGCTCTTTGCCCTAAGCTCTAAACCCCAAGCCCCTGACTCTAAGCCCCTGTGCCAAAGCCTTGCGCCCCAACCCTCGAAACCCGAAACCCTCAATTCCGTAAACCCTCAAGCCCCGAAACCCCTAAACCCCTAAACGCTAAGCGCTTTCCGACCCTCAGCGAACGGAAAAGGGACGTTTAAAAAAAAAAGGCCCTACACCGTAAACCCCTCCAGTGCGCAGGTGGCCCGCTGCCAGCAGGCACCCAGCCAGACTGCCGTGGCAGAGCGAAAGGTCGGCGCACCACAGAAAACGCGGGGCTTTACGCAGGTTTTCCAGGGGTTGAGGATTGTTCTAGAGAGTTCGATCGAGTTCTATAGGGTTTTATACGGGTTTACAGGGTCTGATTTCCGGCTTTTATTAATGATTGAAAGGATGAGGGGACTTTGTAAGAACGGAGATATGAAGCCAACAGACTCCTCATCAACCTACTTCTTCCCTAGTTGTACAGCTACCTGTGACCCGACTAATCATGGAATACTCATAGACCTTTGGACGCTATCGAGGTTGAAATGGTTAGCAGTGATGCATTTTATCCGCTAATCCTGCCTTTAAATATTGAGGCCCCCAATATTGAACTCTAGACCCTAAAACCCTTATCTTAGAACCCCCCTACAGGAACCCGTTCAGGACCCTTAACTACCCTCAGGCAGGAGACCTTTCCGGCGCGCTCCCCGACTGCCCAGCCACCATCTGGAATGCCGATGACATCGACATCAAGAAGCCTCCTTGGCGTGCAAGCAGAGTTTCTATAAGGGGAGTCTTTTGCGATTCTTACGGTGGTGTTACCGGAGTTACAAGTTCAAGTTGAGGGGTTCAGGATTTGTCGAACTGGGCTTGCTCGAGTTTTGTGATTGTTGAAATTCTGTGTGAGTGTGCACGCCTTGCTTTAAAGGGGAAACAGAGAGAACCAATGTAGTGACCCTAAGCCCCACACCCCTTAAAGGAGTCCCCCAACCCAATGGGGTGACCATCTGGAGGCTCCCTCCTGTCAAGAAGACCGCACCGCTGATCATCGACGCCGCCGAGCTTGCGGACTTGCACCCGGGCAGCCGCCATCTGTAGGAAAATCTGGCTGACAGAACTCGACAGCTTCGGATATTTTTCCTTGAGAGATCGCCAGTATGATTTAGAGTGTGGGCTTAGTTAGGGTTTTGTTTGGTGGCGGTTGAAAGGAACTGGTGAGTCCTGTTTTCATGTGAAGCATCACAATCAGCTCCCTTACCTTGTGCTGTTAATTCGAAATCCCAAATCTGACCTGACCCCTGGAACTCCACACCTTATCGATTCGTCTGCCTGTCTATAATGTACGTGTTTCGTCTGTATTATTTATTTCTCACCCTCAATCCTAAGCCATAGACCGGAGACGGCCCTAAACCCTAAAAATTCCCGAAGAAAGCTCAGGAAGAAAGGCGCAGAGAAGGAGTGGTTCCTGGCCCAGAGGGAGAAGATCATGGCGCAGTTGCAGGTTTCAGTGAGATGTGGGTTTAGGGCATGGTATAAGCGGTGCAGGGTGTGGGGTTTCGGGTTTGGGGTTGAGGGTGTGCAGTCAAGTACAAGTAGGTTTCAAAGACGTTTGCAGCTTCAGATTTATCTCGCTTGCAGTGTCGTTTACCACTTTAAGCTGTTGTCGCCTGCCACAGCAGCAAGCTTTAGGGTGCAAAGTTTAGGGTTTGGCGTTGCTCGGACCCATCGTTGTCATCGTCGTAGCAGCACCGGAACTTCTGTGCAGCCACTTTCTGGTTTGTTCGCTGCCGACCGCCACATGAGCCGGTGAGGAGCACGGTGCCATCTGGTTCCGCAACTTCGAGTCGACCAAGGAGCTTGGTAGCTTTTTTTTTTTGTGCAGGGTTTCTACATGTGTTTAATAAACTTCCGCAAGCTTTCCACAAGGGTTCTTGCGGGGGATGAGAGCCCAAGAAATGTTCTACAAGAGTGTAGAAGGTTCTGCACTGGTTCAAGGTTTTGGGTACTGCCCCCACTCAGTAATAGTTGAATCATATTCATAATATAGATATATTAGGACCTTAATAGTAGCCCTATTATAGACTATTACTGTATGGGGGCAGTACCCAATCAAGGTTCTATGAGGCTTCGGAGCTTCGGAGGATTTGAGTTTTGAGAGTCAGGGATCAGGGTTTTCGGGATCTCGCGGTGCACTAGCCACGATAGGTTCCCAGAGAGCCCAATAGGAATATTCCTTAAATCATATTAGGGATCCTACTATAATTTAAGGTATATTCCTGAATTAAGGGGTATTGGGCTCTCTGGGTTGGCAATAGGGAAGACAAAGCTTGAGATACTGCCGGAGTTTTGTCCATCAGCAAGATCATGGTCACCAGACTGCCGAAAACCCAACGCGGAAACCCCAAACCCTGCTTCCCTACTACTTGGAAATGCTTTGACTTCACCAAGCGATAATCTAAATTGGTCTTATTGGTGAGAATAGGGGCTTACAGGTTGTCTGCCTTCCGGAAATCTAAGGAGTGCAATTCATGGTTGTTCTGGCCCCTTTAGACATCCACGAGCCAGCGATGGGACAAACACAACCTTTGGGTTATCGAAGACTTTCGGCAGTTCCCGAGCTCTTGTACTTGGCAAAAACCCTAGACCCCAACTCCAAAATATTCTAAGCTCTAGCCCCTGAACCCCACACCCCTCAGACCTAAGCCCCAAACCCAAGAAAATAAAAGGAGCCTTAAATCAAAGGAATCCTTACAGAAACCTGAAAGCGAGCCTTGAGGGAACCCTTAAAGGGGCCCCTATCATAGAACCCTGTGGTACCCTGAGGGCACCCTTAAGCAACCCCAAAAGCTGTCAGGGTTTAGGGCTTCGGGTTCAGGGTTTAGGGTTCAGGGGTCCGGGGTTTAGGGGCTTAGGGTTTAGGGTTTAGGGGTTTGGGGTTTAGGGGCTTAGGGTTTAGGGGTTTGGGGTTTAGTCGGGTTTAGGGTTTTGGGGTTTAGGCGTTTGGGGTTTAGTAGGGTTTAGGGTTTAGGGGTTTGGGGTTTAGGGTTTAGGGAGTTCTCGACCCCTAACCCGGAAGCTCCCAACTCTTGAGAACCCTCGAAACCCTGGTAGACTGACTCTTCAGGCTGCAAACATGCTACTGTAAAGCTTTAAGCCCCACAAACTCCTTCGCCTAGCATCTTCTTGCGGCCCCTCAGCCCTAAACCCTGAACCCTACAACCCCAAACCCTAAACCCTAAACCCTAAACCCTACAACCCCAAACCCTAAGCCCTTAACCCTAAATCCCCTGCAAGGATGCCGAGGGCTTCCGTAACTTCTACGAGGCCTCTGGGCCCTTCTGTTTGAGTGCCGTGTTGGGGGTTAGTGTTTAGGGTTTAGGGTTTAGGATTCAGGGTGCAGGGTTTCGGAGGTTACGGCTTAGGCTAGTCCAGTGTCTGGGGTTTCTTGAGATTTGAGTCTTGAGACAGCGGTTTCCTTGATTTCCTGGCTTTAAGTGCCTAAACTCTTGTGCTCTAGCCTTCCAGCCTAGACCCTAAACCCTAAACCCTAAACCCTAACCCCTAAACCCCTAAACCCTAAACCCTAAGGCCTTGGGGGAGCCTTCAGCGCATTGAGCTCAAATCTTTAAAACTTCGGGAGCCTTCATAGAAGTCCGAAGTGGGTCCTTATAGGGATCCCTTAAAGAGGACCCTATTGTAGAACACTACAGTACCCTCAGGATACCCCTTAAAGGCCAATGTATCAGGCTCTGACTCCAAAGCAATATGGGCTGAGAGTTTCTGGAATAGTTTTAGGCTTTTTTGATTACGGAGTAGAGCTCTAGGCCTCAAACCTTAACTCCTTGCCAACAGGCTCTCAACCCCTTCCGGTTGAAGGTTTTGGGGTTTAGAGCTTTGGATTTGGGATCCAACGTTTCTAATCCTTGGCAATGATAGTATGGTTCTTTGATGAGGTGTCTTGCTTAAGGAACATGCGACCTGGTTTAGCTTCTTCTACAAGCGACTTGCGCAAACATCTTTTCTATGACCCTGCAAAGCACCATCCTTCGCTATGGGACATTGGAGTCACCGGGTAGCTCGTTTGCCTGCGGGACTAGAACATTCAGGCTTTCAGTAACCCTAAGCTTCAACCCTACTTACGCCCTAAACCCTAAACTCTAGAACCTACGTACGCCCTAAACCTGAAACCATCCCAAAACCTGAAGCCCTGCACCTTACGCCCGAAACCTGAAAACTTGTATCTTGGGCAGTCAACTGGTTATGTGGTACTTCGAGGATGCACCAAAATGGCAGCCTTGAGGAAGGGTCTCTTACCTTTACCCATCGGATACCTTGTTTTGGGTTTTTATGTTGGGGGTCCAGATCTGTAACCCCCAAATGCGTCCTTCGTAGAAGCCTAGAAAAACCGTAAGACCCTTTTCTGAAGCCACCCCCTTCACCCCAAGACCTTAACAGAGCCGTCAATCTTGTTCTCCGGCGCTTCAAAGGTCCGCGACCCTCAACTTGAAGGGTCATGGGACTTAGTAAGTAAGGTTATAAGTAGCTTATAGTTAGGATAACCCCACTTAGGGGACTTATAACCCCAATTATAACCTACTTACTAAGTCCCATGATCCTCTAAGTAGTACTGACGCCAAAGCCTCAAATTTCATAGACTTTTTCGGCGCGGGGTTCAGGGTTTATGGTTTCAGTGATGTAGGAACCTGATTAAGAAACCCTGGGCCTGTAACCCCAAAATAGTAGGATTCCTATAAGGAACCCTAGTAAAGGCCCAGATTCCTTAATCAGGTCCCTACATGAACCGTTATAGTAGCCCTTGTAGAAACCCACTTGAAGGCTCATGGGACTTAGTAAGTAAGGTTATAAGTAGGTTATAGTTAGGATAACCCCACTTAGGGGACTTATAACCCCAATTTTTACCTACCTACTAAGTCCCATGATCCTCTAAGCAAGCATCTGCACTCTCAGGCTCTCCAGCTGAACCCTTGCCTGGACCCCATCCACACCTCCGGCCTGCGGGCCATGGAGGTCCAGATGCCCGGCAGATTTGGGGATCAGTCGGGCTCTAGAAACCCTAAACCCTAAACCCTAAACCTAGAATCTAGAAGCATGAAGGATTGCACTCATTCAAGCCCGAATGGTTGACAAGACCATGCTACTCTCGAAATCATTGATTTTTTTAAATGGGTTCAGCCCTTTGTTTTAGGGGCTTGAGGTTTTTCGAAATCATAGGTTTTTAGAGGCTCAGCCCTTTGTTTTCGGGGCTTGAGGCATGTCGGGCTTTACAGCGCTCCTGGTGAGAGTTCCGTGTTGTCATTTCGACTTTCCCGTGTTGAAAGGCTGCAAGTTACCGGGCCTTGGGGCGTTTTGTGGCTTGCTTTAGCCGTTTGGCCGTTTAGCCGTTTGGCCGTTTAGGGTTTAGGGTTGAGGGTTTAGGGCTCAGGGTTTAGGGTTTAGGGTTTAGCATGGTCGATGTTTTTTGAGTTGTTTTGTTCTGCACCAACTCAAGCGCAGCATAAGCCCATAGCCGCCATCAAAATGCAGCCAAGGAAGCATGCTGTGTACGAGGCCGTGAACAAGCCCTCGCTGGCAGGGCACCTGGGTCGCGATTTGAGTTTGTGCTCGGGGACCCTGAACTCTGGACCTCAGCCCCAAAATCTAAACCTAATACAGGGGCTTAAATAATTGCCAATACTGTGTCGGGGGTTCCTTATTCTAAGTATAGTTTACTGGGTCCACAATCCTATTCAAATTCTTGGGAGCCCTGCAGTAAAGCCCTGGACCCTGAATCCAAACCCCTCTAGTATTGTGACCATCACACGTGGCAAACTAAGGGTATGCGCCGGGAATTTTTTATGATTATCATATGGTTTTCTTATGATTCAGGGTTTTTCCCGCTTACGATTTTGATACGGTTCTGGTTACGATTTCAATACGGCTGCACGGGAAAGCACGGCTCGGAAAGCAGCTCGGCTGCAAGTCCGAAAACGATATCGAAAACCTAGCAAACGCATCAAAACCAGTCTTGGGGGGGGGCTGGAGACGTATCGAAATCGAATCAAAACCGTATCAAAACCGTATCAAAATCGTATCAAAATCGTAACGAAATCGTATCAAAATCGTGTCAAAATCGTATCAAAACCGTATCCAAATCGTAAACCATATCAAAATCGTAACTGGAAGGATCCTTGAAACCATATCAAAATCGTATCGAAATCGTAATAATTGTTCAAGGAAATGGCTGTTTGCCAAGACTCTGAATGTCACTAGTAGCCCTGATGCTAGCTCTTGTACGAGCCCAATCGCCCAGTAGTATCCCTATGCGTTTTTGTTGGAGGGTTCCTTCTTCAGAGTTCATCCTAAGGCAAGCACGCTAAACTGATTTGTTAATTTGAGATCTATGCTCAGGCATTTCGTCGGCCTGCACAACGAGGCCTGGCACTGATGGCGTACCTGCTCCGCTGTCCCTGCATTCGGGATACCGTGTTGAAGTGCCTGCTGATGAGCAATATTCCGAGAAGGGGTTTGTCGCAGTCTGTGGGATGATAATGATGATGATCAGAAGCACCTTGTGCGTAGGAGTAAGGAAATGCAGCAGTAGTCCAACGTCCAAGTCCGAAGACCGGATGGCGCCGTGAGCTCTGAATTTGCTTTCTGGTTGTAAACGCTGATGATCTGGTCACAACCCAACAGCTCGATGCCAGTCGACCTTCGTGAAGACGGCCACCTACGGTGCCTTCGTGCGCCTGAATTGCGTTGATTTGGGCTTGGGGTTGAGATTCGTGGGTTCAGGGTTGGGGGGTTCCCTAAATCCTAAACCCTAAACCCTACAGTTCGTTTTTGCTTTGAACTTGAAAGTTGAAACTTGAAGATCTAGGGCTTCGTGCTTGGAGGTATGCGGGGGTTGTGGTTCTTGCGGGTTGAGGGAGTAGGGGGCCATGGAGTCTTGTATGAAGGGTTTAGGGTTTAGGGGAACCCCCTGCAGGATTCTCATAAAGCCTGACTTACCTGAAGAAGCAGCGCAAGACTCCCAATTCTAGAACTAGTGTAAAGGCTTTGCAAGCATCCGTTCAGAAGCCCTCAAACGTCAAACACAAGCAAAAGGCCAGCAGACAGAAGCACAGGAAGAACAAACTACGCAACAACCATCACAAGAGTCCCAAAGCCTAACCCCAACCTCTAAACCCTAAACCCTAACCCCAACCTCTGAACCCTAAACCCTAAACCCCAGGCCCCTGCAACCCGGAACCCTAAAGCCTTGAACCTGAAAAATCGACCCATAAAAGGAAAGGGGAGCCCTGAACCCCTCAGTTCCGAGCCTAAACATACTTGGAGGGGCAGGGGACTTAGTAAGTAGGTTAGAAGTAGAGTTCTATGTACCTTAAATGGAGTTATCCCAATTATAACCCTACTTATAACCAACTTACTGAGTCCCCTGCCCCTTCAAGTACCAACCTTACAAAGATCTCGTAACCCCCAAAAAAGCACATCACGAAGAACTACTCTCCCATGGCTCTGCTTGGAGGTTCATGGGTAGTATAAGTGGGGTTATAAGTCCCCTAATATGGGTACCCTACTTGTAACCCCACTTATAGCTACCCATGAACCTCCAAGACCCTAAACCCTAAACCCTATACCCTAAACCCTAAACCCTAACCGTGGCCGTGAGGTGCTTCGAGCCGGCTTCCGAGGGCGGCGGGGAGTTCCTGGTGGCAGACGGCGCCAAGCGCCTTGGAGCTCTCGCGGTTTAGGGTTTAGGGTTTAGGGTTGCTCTCGCGGTTCCTCCTTTGAGGGTTTCTTTCAAGGTTCCTTCAAGGCCCAGAGAGCCCAATACCCCTTAAATTAAGCAATATACCTTAAGTTATAAGGGGCTTCATATTATGATTTAAGCTATATTCGTTAATGAAGGGGGTATTGGGCTCTCTGGGAAGTTTCTTTCGGGTTCAGGGTTTCGGGTTTAGGGGTTTAGGGTTTAGGTTCAGGCTTCTGGGGTTCATGGTTTAGGTTTCGTTAGCCAGAGAGCCCAATACCCCTTAATTAAGGAATATAGCATAAATTATAATATGAAGCCCCGTATAATTTAAGGTATATTGCTTAATTAAGGGGTATTTGGGCTCTCTGGGTTTAGGTTTCGTTAGCAGCTTCCTTTATAAAGTGGGGTCTAATCGGGCTTGTAGGGGTTCATTAAGGGCTTCCTTTAGCGGCTTTAGAGAGGGCTCCTTGACAGCGTGCCTGTAAAGGGTTTAAAGGTCTCGTAGAGTTGCTGGTGGTTTTACAGGCAATCTTAGGGTTTGGTAGACCGTTTGCTACATCGCATTTTGGGGTCCAGAGGTTTGGGGTTTTAAGTTTTAATTGCTCTGGAGTTTTGGGTTCGGGTTTTCACACTTTTGCGGTGTTGAAGGTCTTTGGGTTGGGAGTTTAGCGTTTTAGGGTTTAGGGCAGTCGTGTTGGGCTTCGAGGTTTGGGCATGGGCAGAGTGTCTAGGCTCAAGGCGAGTTCTAGAAGGATTCTCCAGTCCATATATCTTTGTCTTGCGGTTTTCGATGTTTAGGCAATCTGTTGAATCTGTTGAGCGTCAAAGCCCGAAGCTATGGATTAGAAATGTCTTCCTTCTTGTGGTTACTGCCAGGACTTCCCCTAAACCTGAAAGCCTTCTAGAATCCATGCATAAAGCTCGGATATGTTCTCGAAGCCCTAAACCTCAAAACCCTTACGAAAACACTGAAAGCATGCAAGAGGAGGACCTTGATATACAAACCCAAAATGCAAGGATCCTCACTATAAAGGCCCCCAAATACTGTATCACAATTCGCTAAAACCCCCATGTGGTCAAGCCCAAATCCTAAATCCTATACCGATACAAGGATCGTGAACGACTTGGACAAGGACGTGCTGGAGCGAATCTACAACAACAAGGTCGGGCTTTCAGCGAGAATCTACGGCCGAAATGCACGCAAAACCAATGTACACCCAACCCCCCGGTAATTGAGCCGTATGCCTTTAACCATAGGGGCATACTTCATATGGTTTAGAAGGAAATTGCTTTGGAGCCTATTAGGGTATCAGGATGGGCCCCGGCAAACGGAGGATTCCATTTAAACAAAACTGATTGCCTTAACTGAAGTTTTTGTGGGCTCATGAAGGCCCATATATTCGTGATCCTTAAATGGAACTCTTAAAGGAACCCTATTGTAGGACCCTTTTATAGAACCCATAGGCATGAGTTTGGTTGTTTTGGGAGTTGATGTTCTTTTGCATTTTTGACCTCTACGGCTCTTGGGTTTTGTTGCTGTTTATCGTTTCCTTTACAGAGATGCCCCACACCAGATATTCTGGCTTACTTTCTAAGGGAAGTAGAGCCATGGTGCAGCTTAAGAAGAGTTTCAGGATCTAATGCAAGGGCCTTGACGCCTAGAGCCCAAACCCTAAACCCCGAATCCTAGCCTTAGTGTTGCTACTTAGTCAGGCCTCTATATGACACATGGACTATCTGCATCCACAGACAAGCCCCAACCTTGAACCCTCAAGCAGAAGACTCGCAAACGACAGAGGAGTCGATCGTCGACTCATGCCAGGGTTTTCGGATTCAAGAGTTCAAGAGCTTAGGCTTCCGTAGGGCTTAGCGGTTTAGGGCTTCAAAGTTTAGGCCTTATTGGGCTTTGGATCGTTAGGGCCTCTGCGCCCTCCTCCGCACGAGGTCCGGATCTCTGTGAGCCTCGGCAAGCAGCTTAGGGTTAGCCCCAAACCTAGTATGTCGTTCGTACTAGAATCCGTAGGTCCATAATCCGTAGATCCATACGGTTGATGGACAAAATCCTGCATGACCCTAAGGACCCTAAACTATGAGAATTATGGCATATTCCTTCTTATGGGTCATGCAGGATTTTGTCCATCAGCCGTATTATAGCATGATATGCTTCGAAAGCCTATTCGGATCTGTTCAGGCCCGCGTGTTGTGAAAGCCTTATCTGGAAAGACCTCATCTAGGGGCCTTCATAATTAGACTAGGGTTTTGGGTCCCGTTATACTGTATTTATAGGGCTACTTTTAAAGGATCTATAGGGGTACCATAGTATAGGGGCCTTAATAATTAGACCAAGGTTTTGGGTCCCGTTATACTGTATTTCTAATGAGGAACCCCCTAAAACAGTATTGGTAATTATTTCGGCCCCTACTATAGAACCCTACCATAGACCCCTCTAAGGAACCCTTTCAAGGAGCCCCCCAGCATAGTATTGGTAATTATTTCAGTCCCAGTAAGCGACCTTCGATCGTTAGCCTTGTTGCCCTTTAAATTAGGAAACCCTAAACCCTAAACCCTAAGGGCTTTTAGGGCTCCTTTAAAGTGCAAAACCTAGGGATCCTTGGGGTTCCTTTAAAAGGAAATCCTACTTGAAGGCTCATGGGACTTAGTAAGTAAGGTTATAAGTAGGTTATAGTTAGGATAACCCCACTTAGGGGGCTTATAACCCCAATTGTAACCTACTTACTAAGTCCCATGATCCTCTAAGTACCCTAAACTCCCCCCTTATAGAACCCTTAATAGACCCCTAAACCCTAGAGAATCCCTTAAAGGATCCCTTTAAGGAACCCTAGTTACTAAGTCCCATGATCCTCTAAGTAGAGGGCCTTAGGTCGTAGATGCCAAGGCCGAAGCTCTGGAAACCTCGGAGTTCAGAGGCTGAAGGCCCCCAACACCCTAGACCCTACTGTAGGGGCCCTAGTAAGTCTGTAGGGGCCCTAGTAAGTCTATAGGGGCCCTAGTAAGTAGGAGAGGGTTTAGGGGGGTATATTACAGTAGAGCTATAATGAAGAACCCTAGGGTTTAGGGTTTAGGGGGGTACATTACAGTAGAGCTATAGTAAAGAACCCTAGGGAATAATATTGGTGGTTTTTCGAGCCCCGATATGACACCTCGATGCCGGTAACGCCGTTAATGGCCCGAAGCTCATCAGCCCAAAACCCATTACTTCTGAAGCCCGAAGCCCTGAAGCTCAGAGCCACAAGCCACGAACCCAAAACTCTTAAACCCAGCAATCCCCAGACCTCTGTAGAGGGCTTCTAGAACTTGTTATAGACGCCGTGACGAAGCCTTATAGAATCTCGAGACCTCTCCGTCAAGCCCAAGCCAGCAAGATCTAAAGCACCACAACCGTAAACCCTGATCTCAAACTTCCACGACACTCAAGTCTAAATCCACTACAGCCGCAATTAGACACCCTTACGAAAACCCAAAACCCCATAAACCCCGGAACGATATGAGTTCTGATGAAACACGTACAGAGAAAGTTGTAATCCCCTATCCAACCTTGTGAAAAACGTTACCACGAAAGCCCTATAAACCCCAATAGACACAAAGAAACTACTCTAAGCCACATGCCTTAAGAGTGCCAAAGCCCTAGACCAACCAAAAATCCTAATACCCTAAACCCTTCAGAACAGAGCTTTAAGCACCCACTGTATATAAACCTAGAAGCCCCTAAACCCTAAACCCTAAAGCCTCTGTCGAACTCCAAAGGCCCCTGAACCCAAATCGCCAGGAAGAACTCTGAACCCTAAACCTTGAAAAAAATCACAGAAACCCAATTCCCGAAAAAACCTGAAAAGCACCTAAACGCACGCAAACCCTAGGTCTTGAAAAGGAGTTTCCGAAAACAGGGGACCCTAAAAAAGTGTACCCTAAATAGTTGGATCCGGATTATAAGGACCCCAAAATAAGGTACCCCTAATTTTCGGAAACTCTATGCCCTTATAGAGCCCTTTAAAGGAACCCTCATAGTACCCTTATAGTAGCCCTTTAAAGGAACCCTAAGGTACCCCTACTTTTCGGAACCTCCCCACAGCGCAGCCCAGGAGCAACTTGGACCTTAACTTCCTCGGCTCCCTCCCAGAGGGTTTCCGGGAGCAGACCGCCGACTTCCTGCAGGCCTGGGTTACTTTTCAGGTCACGGTTTAGGGCTTAGGGATTAGGTTTAGGGTTTAGGGATTAGGGATTAGGGTTTTAGGGAATATAGGAATGATACGTCTAGCTATTGCTACTGTAATTCATTTTGTTTGCTGTCTTGGCTATTGTCAATATTGTATTGATTGTTGTTACTATTATGCTAGTGATTCGTCAGATAATTCTGAAGCAAGTGCATACTTGTTTGGTTCTTGGACCGGGGGTCAGCAGGATTTCTAGGGTTCTACAGTTCTGTTTGGGTAAATGTTTATGTTGCCTTGCTGGATATGGATATAGTGAACCCCAGAAAGTTGGAACATTGATTTAGGATGATTCATGCTGGGATTCCCTTTACTTTACTTTAAGGGCATGAGGCTACTGATGTTCCAACTTTCTGGCTTCTACTATAATGGTTCCTTGGGCTTTCCAGTTTTTACGGGTATCAGAAAGGTATTTGTTGAGTGCAGGCCCCTACCGAGTGCAGGTCACTGCTGTAAGGTTCCGACTTTGGGATGTAGGTGGGCTTTCCTTGGTTCTTTACTGTAGCGCCTAGCCCTAAATTCCTAAACCCGAATCCCTAAACCCTAAATCCCAAATCAGCTGAACTCTTAAACGTAAACCCGTAAAGAGCCCAAGACCCTCACTCCCAAATGACAATGAACCCCAAAACCCCGTGACAGCACCGCCCTTGACCCTGAACCTTGAACTCCAAACCCTTCAAGGGAAAACCCTCGGTTGAAGGAACCCCCCCAAAGCCTTAAACTCAGAGTCAAATCCCTCTTACAGGCTTCAGGGAAGCCTTTAAGGGAGCCCCTTACACAAATCCTTTAAAGGAGCCCCTTACAGGAATCCATTCAAGGAACCCCTTGAAGGAATCCCCCAGACCCCCTACTATAGGGGCCTAAGCAATTACCTGTACTATAGTATAATGGGCCCCAAAACCCTATTCTAATTATGAAGGGCCCATATGCTATATACCCTATAGAAGCCCTTATAGACCCCTTTAAGGGACCCTGTTTCGGAACCCTATTCTAACTATATTACACACTTCAGGACCTCATCCTGAAGGTGGTGGCGCCGAAGTCGCTCGGTCCTGGCATTGCTTGGGGTTCGGGGTTCAGGAGTTCAGGGTTCAGGCTTTAGGGGTTGTGCGGATTCGGGGTTTAGGGTTTAGGGTTTCTAGGGTTTCAGAGGGTTTAGGGGTTTAGGGTTTAGGGGTTTAAGGTTCATGGTTTAGAGCGGATGCAAGTGCGTCATCGCGGCGACGCGGCCCACGATCTCCCGGAGTCTTCAGCCCTTACCAGGTTTTAGGGTTTAGGGTTTAGGGTTCTTAGCTTTCCGACCCATCAACCCCAAGCCTTGCAATCCGATCGATGCTACAACCAGCTCCCAAAGACTTTCCTGAGACTCGAAGCCCATGACCGCAAGGGTTTAGGGTTTAGGGTTTACCTTCATTTCCATCAACTGGCCCTGCACTTTTCAACCCTTCCTGCCCCTTGCGAAATGCCACAACTCCCTCAACGCTCGACGCTTTCCTTTAAGCCCTGCTCCTGAAGCCCCAAACCCTCAAATCCTATGAGCCCGAAGCCTCGGTAACCGAAGCCGATAAACTCCAAATGGGAGTTTCCGAAAATTAGGGGTGCCTTTTTTGGGGTCCTTATAGTAAGGATCCTACTATTTAGGGTACTATATAGGGTCCCCTATTTTCGGAAACTCCCAAATCAACAAGTGGCGTTAGAAGTCCCCTAATATGGGTTGAAACTATAGTTGCCCTACTTATCATCCCCACTTTGAACTACCCATGAACCTTGGAAGCCGCACCCTCACCCGGGCTTTCTGCAACTTTCGACCTCCAGTCTAAACCCCTACTTGAAGGCTCATGGGACTTAGTAAGTAAGTTCATAAGTAGGTTATAATTAGGATAACCCCACTTAGGGGACTTATGACCCCAATTATAACCTTCTTACTAAGTCCCATGATCCTCTAAGTAACGCCCTATCCCGCAAGAACCCTAAAGCCCTGACAGCCCAGAGAGGCTATCAAAGCGCGACACATCCCTAGAAGTAGAGTAGGTAACCTTTAACCTTTTTGGGGTGGTACGGTTGATGGACAAAATCCTGCATGACCCATAATAAGGAATATACCATAATTCCCATAGTTTAGGGTCCTTAAGGTAATGCAGGATTTTGTCCATCAACCCTAAGACCCAAGAGCAGCTCAAAGCAGGTTCGAGATGGACCTTGAGATGATCTTTGGTGCCGACCAGTCGAACGAATACCGGCTGCAGGAGCCTTTTCTGAGCCGAGCCTCCGGAAAATCGCTTTGAAGAAGATATACCTTAAGACTTCATTCTAGGAACATAGCTCACGTTGCAGGTTTATTGGGTTTTATGTATACCGAAAGTTGGAACATGATTACCCTGATGCCCCCTTACGTAAATTAAAGGGAATTTCTGCAGTAATCATCCTTAGTCCATGTTCCAACTTTCTGGGGTTCATTGTAAGTTATTGGCTTACAAGGTTTATACATGAAACTATAGGCTTATGGGGTTGTATACCCCAAAATTTCAGGCTTCTAATAGGGTTCTATAAGGTTCGTACAGGGAGGCATATGTGGACAGTCGAAGTTGTATCATCCACCTTTCACCACACCAGGGATTCCCTAACAGTTAAGGTAAAGCGCTTGATTCGGGGGTTTTGGAGGAGGGTGTTTGGGTTCGGGCTTTAGGGGCTTTGTGGCGTTTAGGGTAGGTTTCAGTTGAGGGTGCAAGGAGAGGCTTTCCGGGCAAAGAAGACCGAGGGCTCAGGGTAGACTGTTTAGGGTTGCTGCTTCAGCTTCTAGGGCAGGAGGCACGGGGGAGCGCACTACTCTTCCTTAAGGTTCCTTGTCATGACGATAGCACAGTGTACTCTGAGAACCCTGTTCTAATTGATCCGCTCCTCAGGCCGCTGTAGTAGGGAGTAGGGAGTGTTGCAGGCCATCGAGCATGCGCAGTCGCCCATCAACAAGCACCCGGTGACAGGTGTGCAGTGGGAGCTACGATAAAAGGGATTTCAAAAAGTCTCTAAAGATTCTTTCCGAAGGGTTCTTGCAAAAGGGCTGCAATAAAGAGATTGGTATTTTGAGGTGTATGATGTCTGGCATGCTGACAGTACGGAGCCCAAGGTCATCATAATTTGCTAGTGTCATCACTAGTCTTGTTGATATTGCTGCTATTGATAAATAGAGCTCTGTTTGCTCCAACCCCTATTTTGGGCATTCACTGCACGTTATTTGTGCTGCTGCCGTGTGCCATCTACATCTGTCTCCCTGCTTACTTGCAGGTATGTTTGTCTGTGCTTTTCTGAATACAGAATCGTAAATAAGGAGATAGAGCTGTGCGTGTATGCATATGTACACCTTAGTTTAGGTTGCATGTGTGCGTACATAAACAAATAGCTATATTATATATGTACTGATATATACTTACACACATACATACGCACATACATACATGCATGTAGCACAACTTGCGCCTACATGTCATATTAAAGTACTTTTGCATGGTTGATCAAAACAATAGTTACGATACAACCCTAAGCACTAAACCCTAAAAGCCCGAAGCCCCCAAACCCCTAAACACTGAGAACCGTCACTCTATGACACAGGTCAGCCAGTGTGGTTCTGCAATCTGCACAACCACAGCCGTCTCCGGGCTCTGAACGAACAGACGCGCTTTAGGGAAATTTCGGGTTTGGTGTTTTAGGGCTTGGGTTTGAAGTCTTTGGAGAAATTTCGGGTTCTAGGGTTTTAGGGCTAGAGGTTTCTAAGGTTTGAGGTTTTTCGAGCTAGGGTTATGGGTTGGGTTTGGGATTTTTCGGACGGTTTTGCGTTTTTTTTGAATTTTATCGGGTTTAGGGTTTGAGGTTTTAGGGTTTTGGGGTTTAAGGTTGTGGAGTTCAAGGTTCTGGATTTCGTGGGTTTGGGATTTAGAGTTTTGGGAGTTACTGCTCGGCTTCTTCTGAAGGTCCTTGCAAAGGGTGTTAGGACGAGTGAAGTCGATAGCGCCATCCATCGACCCTGCTAAACGCTGAGCCGTGGTTTTGGTGTTTTCTGGGCTTTGGTTTCGGGCTTTGTGAATTCGAGCTTTGCGGCATTTGAGGCTACCTGCGCGACCGCCGGCCCTGCACAGTTCCTGAGGTGGGAATGACCGATGCAATTTGGCGGCATGGGCCGGGGGGGGGGGNAGAGTTCGCAGTCCAGGGGTTGGGGCTAAGACTTGGTGAGATCGCCAAACCCCATCCAAAATCCCGATAAGAACTTGAGGCTTAGGTTTTGCCGTTTACAGGGGTTAAGGGCTAAGGGGGTAGGGTATGGGGTTTAGGGTTTAGGGCCGTTTCGGGTCCAGAGCTAAGATCATTTAAGGTTCAGTCGGCTTGATTCAGGGTTTTCTTAGAGAGGCTGAGGAACATCAGTTTCCTGGATGAGTTCACAAGAAGATCCCATTGGGCCGTCTCCTGCAGCAGGACTTTCGGAATCGGATGTCGAGGTCGCAGCTTCGGAGATACCAGACCACGGGGAAATCAGAGTTTCCAACAATCAGGGACCTCCTGAACGCTAAACCGCCTGGACTTCTAAGAAAGAGGCCTCTTATCTTCGGATATCATCCATATCTGGACTACAAGGTGGGAATGATCTACCCCTGCCACGAAGTCCTCGACCCTGAACCAGGTCTAAAGCCTATGCCAGCTTTGCAGGCCTGGGTAATATCGGGTTCGGAAAAGTTCGTACATAACTCGAAATCCGTTATCATAGAGTCCCCAGAAAGTACCTGTAAACTCTATAGTCGGAACATGAAGGCCCCCCAATTGTAGCGACTTCAGTGTCTAACGGCTTCTGCACTCAAGCCAGAAACACCACTGCCCCTGTTAATGGTTTTGGAAGGGTTTTTTCAGGCGGAATGGCTTTGTGCAGCTAAACTCGTTTCCCAGATGCGTTTTACGAGGTTGTTTCAGGGCAGAAATTCCCGATCATGAGACCCTACGCCCAAAACCCTAAGCCCTAAGGTGTACAGCGGAGACCTCTCCACGATCCCCTACGACGATGTCAGGCACATCAACGAGGCGACGGTCGCAGGATGTAGAGCCCTAACACTTGGACGCTTACATAACTAATAACTACCCATCCCATGAGCTTGAAGGGCTACTATAAGGGTTATTATAGGGGTTACTTTAAGGGTTACTATAAGGTAGGGGCTTACTTGGAGGTTCATGGGTAGTTAAAAGTGGGGTTCTAACAGTCCATGAATGTGGGTTGTAAGTACATAGCCGTCCTACTTAACACCTTAACACCCCACACTCAAAAAGAACCCATGAGCCTCCGAGTAACGGCAGCAGACCCATTTAGAAGGCCGCTGGATCCGCAAGGCTGCATGTTCTTGTAGTCGAGGAGCTTAAAAAATGTTAAGTTTAAGGTCCAGGGTTGAGGTAGGGTTTGGGTTGTATGTTTCCTCCCAGTATGAGGGCCGTATTATGGCACCCGGTATGTTCAAAGCAAAAAGCAGCCAAGACCCTTGGTCTAATCATTCAGGCCTCGCAAGCCCCCTAATACCCTCATTCTAGAACCCGTGCAGAGACCTTTTTGAAACCGTTTCATGAGACTCCATCTGAAAAAACCCTCATTTCAAAGTTTTAACTTTGAGGTAGAGCCTTTTTTCTAGAGCCCTTAAATGAAAAAGTAAAGGAGCCTGCAGCCTAACTGAAGCAAAGATCCGCCTGACAACACTTCAGAAATGCAGAAAGACCTTCGTAGGAGCCCTGCAAGGAACCTTGAACCGAGCCCTTAGAAGAACACAGGGAATCCTTCTATCCTCAAAGAAGCCGCCGCCCAAGCTCCGGACCTCTGCTACAGTTGAGTGTTTAGATTGAGGATTCTTTAGATGAACAGTCAGGCCCCAAACCCATAAAACCACACATCGACCGCAAGGTGTGCGAGCGAAACATCGTGACGATGTCCATGAAGAAGGGCGATGTGGTCCTTCTGGACAACTACCGGGTCCCGTCAGGGTTGAGGGTCTTGGGTGTTGAGCCTTTTGTCTCTACATTGTTTCATATTTGGCGCCTTGCAGGATCAGGTGACCGAGTGAGAAAGCTTTTCTGCGGGTGATACTTGCCCTCATCGGGATTAGCCAATAGAAAGTTAAGCCTGAGCTCTACAAGCTTGTGCGACGCTGCACTTACCTTCTAGACGCACAGCCACAACCCGTGCACGCTGAACCCCGCACCCTAGACCCTGAACTCAAAACCCTTGATTGCGGGGGTTCCTCTTCGACCGTCTCAGGCTGGTCGGTTGGCAGAGGGTTTTCAACATTCAGTGCTGTTCGATTGAGGGTTTAGGAGTCTTGTTATTATCACTGTTACTAGAGGTTGTGGTGGTGCTGGTGGTGCTTGTGGCGGTCGTGGTGGTGGTGGTCGCAGCAGCAGTAGCAGTCATTCTACCAGTGACAAACCCTAAACCCTAAATAAGCCCTAGCATCTTATCCGAATGGTTCGAGATGCGGGCCTGCAGCCTCACGGGCGGAGTGGAACCCAGATCCTTTGGACTTTGGATGTTCTCTAAGATGGCATGGTCCTAAACCCTAATCTCAAATCCCCAAACCCCTGGAACTTCTTTATTACTTTCGATCCTAAACCCTAAACCCTAAGCTTTAAATTCCTAAACCCTAAACCCTAAAATCCTAAAATCCTAAACCCTAAACCCCACACCCCCTAAACCCCAAATCCTAAACCCTTTACCAGGTGCTCCACGGCCGCAACACCTTCAAAGGTGACCGCAAGCATCCTGAAGTCAAATTTTGGGGCGCCTTGAGGCTCTGGCTTGGGCTTTATGGTTTAGGGTTTAGGGGTTTAGGGTTTAGGGTTTTAGGGGTTTAGGGTTTAGGGTTTAGGGTTTTCGGGTTTATGGAAATTGTTGAGGCTTCGGGTGCCAATAAGTTTTGACCGAAACGTTTTGACCGAAACGTTTTGACCAGGTTTTCTGACTGAGACCTGATTTTTGTTCATTGGGCTGGGCTGGGCTGGGCTCTGGGGCTGGGCTTGGCTGGGTCTGGGGCTGGGGCTGGGGCTGGGCTGGCGGGGGAACCTGATTTTCTGGAAACTGATTTGCGTTTGGGTTTTGTGACTGGAACCTGGTTTGGGGTGGGTTGGACTTGAACTTGACGGTTTAGGAGACTCAACGCCAGCAATGACAAGCAATTTCTATTTATTTCTTTCTTGAGGGTTTAGGGTTTAGGGTTTAGGGGTGTATGGCAGGGTTTTGTGGCGGTTTTGCCTGTTCCAGGGTTTTGTAGGGGTGTTTTATAGGGTTTTGGACGAGGGTGGTGGGGTGTTTGTGGGATTTTACGGTTCCTGCTCGCGTTTTGAGCCGTGTTCGGGCCGAGGTCGGAGAGTCTTGAGGTTTAGGGCTCAGGGTTTAGGGCTCAGGGTTTAGGGTTTAGCTCAGGGTTTAGGGTTGAGGGCTCAGGTTTCGAGCTTTGGGACCCTACTTCGATGTTCAATCCCACGATGCCCACACCAGATCCTCAGGTTTAAGGCTCATCAAAGATCTGGTGACTGCTGTTATGCCCACTAGCCCGAAACCCTGTGCCTTAGGAATTTTGGGTTTAGGCCTTTAGCGTAGTACATCGCAGACCGAGGCACGCCGTCACTTGGTTCGAGTCTTGCGGAGAGCCGCTGTCTTCAGGTCGGGAAGGGTGGAATCAGGTACTATAGGGGCCTTAATAGCCTTAATATTTAATAAGTACCTATACCATTGTGGGGGGTTCCTTAATACAACTATAGTATAATGGGCCCCAAGAATATTCTAATTAATCAGGCCCCTATAGTAGGAGTCGTGTTTCGGTTTTGAGGGTTAGGGGGCAGGGGTTTAGCGGTGAAGGCTTTGCTCGTAGCAACAGCCGGAGCCGCGTGTAAGTTGTCCACTAACGAGGGTTCAGGATACCTTCACCCTAAATCTTTCTTGAATCAAACCCTAAAGCCCTAAACCCTAAACCCTAAAGCCCTTTTGGAGTTAAACCCTAAAGCCCTAAACCTTAAGAGCATTTTTTGAATTAAACCCTAAAAGCCCTAAAACCCTATTCCTCATGCAAACCTCAGAGTAGGGAAAGGAGGTACGCTAATTATACACCCTGAACCCCTGACTGCTCAAGGGTTTAGGGTTTAGGGTTTACGGCTAAGGGCATGCTGGAAAATCCGGGGCACAGATCCTTCGACGCTTTGCGTGTGAAACGGGAGCGAAGTGTCGAATTGGGAGGTCTCGACACGAAAGGTACAGGTAATGTAGGGCCGTCATTATCACAATGGAGTTTCCTGGTAAATCGTAGTACAGTTAGAGTAGGAATCCGATAGCAGTTCTCTAGATTAGGGTCCTTGTTTGGAATCCTCTGCCGGCAACCCGACCTATGCAGATGGGCCCAGGTATCTGCTTCAAGAGGTTCGAAACCTTACACGCCCCAAGCCGCGCAGGTGAGGCCAAGAAGGACACACCGGATGACTTCATGAACAACCTCATCAACAAGACCCTGGTTTGAGGAGCTTTGGGCAGCAAAGGGCTTTGCGTGAGCCCTCCAACATAGGCGTTTCGGGCCATACCCTGCAGCTTCAGTTAGGGATGAGGGTTTAGGGGTCAGGGTTATACTATTTTGGGGGTTCCTTATTATAATTCCAAACCCTATTCAAACTATTAAGGCCCCTATATTGTCCTATTTGATGGCTGAACCTGGGAGTCTCAAATAGCAGCTTGAGTAATATAGGGGCCTTAATTAGAATTTAGAGATTAGGGTTGAGAGTGTGGGGCTTAGGGTTTGGGGCTTAGGCTAAACCCTCCACCCCTGAACCCGAAGTCTCAAACCTTCATCCCAAGCTGAAAGGGTCCGTTCTAAGCCCTAACAAGTTTCGGGCTCGTGCCCTTTTTTTTCTTTGCACGATTCAGGGCTCTAGAAGGTTTAAAGGTTTGGGATTCCAGGCTTTTGTCCGGGGGCACCGGGGGGCCAAACAAAGCGTATCATAGGGCTGAGGATTTCTGGAATCCCGCCTTGGGGCACTTGCTTTCTTGGGCCCTAGTACCAGTCTTGGTCGCTTGGGGGTGAGAGTCAGCCGATTCCATGGAAAAGCCTTCCCGTGATCTTCAGCCAGGAGTTGATAGTTCTGGCACCCTAGCAGTTTCATGATGTCCATGAGCAGACGATGGCCTACGACAGAGGTTTCTGCTTCCAAATCGTCATGCGGAAGCCCTACTTGAAGGCTCATCAGTAACTGGAAGCACGGCTACAGGCATACGGAAACCGATTGGAAACATCGTGGGACGAAGTAAGGGGATCAGCGGTAGGGTAACACCAATAGTAACCAATCACTAAGTCTTAGGTTCCCAGATCGTTTAAGTAAGTCCTTACTCCAATACCCCTAAACTCCAAACTCTCACCCCAAACCCTAAAAGCCCACCCCTAAACGCCCTACCTAAACCTTGGACCCAAAAACATTCACCAATTCCTAAACCCTAAACCCTTAGACACTGCAGCAGCGGAACCGCCCAGGCGTGTTTATGGTGAGCTTTGGGGTTCGCCCCGCAGCGATGACACCGCCGTTTTCCCCCCAAGGAGACCTCCGTGTCCAAGTCGACTTCGGGTAATATAGGGGACTAAATAAATACCAATACTATTCTGGGTGTTCCTTATAACCTATCAATACTATTCTAGGGTTCTTTGTTATAGTTATGGCATAAAAAACCCAAAACCCTTATAGGGACCTGTCAATAATATTCTGGGGTTCTTTGTTATAGTTATGGCATAATATACCCCAAAACCCTCTTCTAATTATTCAGGCCCCTATAGTACAGGTTCTGTGGCCACTCCTCCTACAGTTTGGTATTTTCGGTTTAGGTTTCTGAGTCTGGGTTTTGGGCATAACCCCCACGACCTAGAGTTTCAAGGTGGGTTGAGGGTCGCGCTGCAGCCTGGTCTAGTCTGCACTCTCTTGGGAGCCAGCATATAATCGTGAGTTTCAGAAAATAAGGAAGCCTAGATAACTGTGAACCGTATACCAGGACCTTAAAAAGGTGCTTCAGTCTTAAGAACCCCCGCAGTATGTATTTGTGTGTTGGCTTGAAAGGGCGGCGCATGGAAGTCGGCGCCGGAAAGATTACGTGATATGTCATGTGAAGCGGGCATTCCCTTTCAGGTTTAATCTAAACCCTAAACACTAGGACTTTGAGGTGGGTTAGGGTTTCTAGAATGTAGGTTGTTGGGTTTGCACAGCCTGGCCTTAGCTCCACCAATTTATAGTAGAGCGGTCGAAGTCCACACTTGTGACCTCATCGGCTCGTTCAGACCTAGTGCGCGGATGTAGTTCTACTCACGTGACGGTAGGTAGGTAAGTTTTCCCCCGGTGCTGCTTCCAGGGCGATGAAACGTAATGGGATGAGAGGACCTCGTGACTGGATAGTAGGATCTGTCTTAGACGAATCACGAGACAGGACTTGTAATTGAAGAAAGTGCAAAAGCTTCGGAAACCCTTACAACATCCTATTGAATCCGCAAAAGGCAGCCGAGATCTCCTTTTAAAGATTTTGTTGCGCAGTTGACTGAAACTGCTGGCTATTGTCGGCCGCTGGCTGCCCCAGACTCATACAGATGCCTCACCCTGAAAGCAGGTGGGAGAAATCCAAGTATCTCATGAGGTTGATAGTCGCGACATAGGGGCATATCAGCACCTTACGGTCTTCATGGCGGCTAAGTTCTATGAATGTGGTTGGGGATGTGGAGTTTAGGATGGGAGGGACTGTAGTTTGAACCCTAAACCACAAATTCTAAACCCCAGTCCCTAAGCCCTTTTCTCTAACTCGCAAAAGCAGCATAAAGCCGAACATTTAAACCCAAAACCCCCCGAAAAACCAAAACCCTAAGCCTTAAGCCCACGGGCCGGTCTCCGCCACCTCCAGATCGGAGGATAAAAGCTTCCGAAGTATTCCCTTAAGGGCTCTTTTTCGGTTAAGGCGGGTTCTTTTGAAGGCCGCCCTTAAGCATTCCTGTAGGCTTATGTTAATGGCCCTTCTAGTGGTTCCGATTTGGGGATGAGGCTTCCTTTACGGGCTCCTGTGGGGTTACTGTAGGGGCCTTAGAAGGGTTCCTGTACTTGAAGGGGCAGGGGACTTAGTAAGTTGGTTATAAGTGGGGTTATAATTGGGATAACTCCATTTAGGGTACTTATAACTCTACTTCTAACCTACTTACTAAGTCCCCTGCCCCTCCAAGTAGGCTTAGTTTCATGGTGTTTAGAGCTTAGGGTCGAGGGTGGAAGGCTCAGGCTCGGAGGGTGTCGGGGTGCAGTGGCCTTAAACCCTAAACCCTAAAGCCTTAAACCCTAAACCCTAAAACCCTAAAGCTTAAACCCTAAAGCTTGAAACCCTAACCCCTAAACCCTAAACCGACTACTCCTAGGTTTTACTGTTTGGTGGCTTCGGGGTTTATGATGAGCATTCCGAGTTTAGGCCTGGGGTCTGGTCTGGGAGTCGGAGTTGAGACTTCCGAGTTGCATGTGAGAGTTCAGGGTTCAGGCTTCAGGGTTTAGGGGGTTATTTAGTTTAGGGTTTAGGTTCTAGGGCCAAGGGTCAGGGGTTTCGGGAGCATCCTTGGATGCTTGCGACCAGGCAACTCTCGACCCGAACTTCTGAATCCTAAACTGCGAAAAAGATCGTTTAACCCAAACCCTAAACCCTGAGCCCTGAACCCTAAACGGCCCTAACCCCTAAACTCCCCGGTTCCGCAGCGTTTCGCCTTCGAAAGCAGCAGTTCTCCCACTGCTGCCGGAGCCGGAGCCCCGAAGACGCTCCGGCTTGTCGGGGGTCGAGCCCTCTGTTGGAGGCTCGGATCATGGAGGGGCCTTGATCGTTAGTGACCTCGGGCTTTGCTTGCTGCTTGAGGGTTTAGAGTTTGAGGTTTCAGTGGGGGTTCTATGAGTTGAGGTGTTTGTTGTTGAGGGCCGTTCAGGAAGGGTTCCATGAGGGCTTGGCAAGGTTTCCATAGCAATGGATTCAGGGATTAAGGAGGCTCGGGTGATGTACTTGTCATTATAAGGGCTATTGTAGGCGGTACTATACCCAGACCCCCGGGAGGATCCAAAAAGTAGATCCCTTAAAGGGGGCTCCTATAAGCAAGCATAGGCTAACCCCACACCTCATACCCTGTACCCCCCCCCTACGCTTTCACCCCATTTCTCAACCCGCCTAACAAATCAACCCTTAAATCTCGCAAAGCACAAAGCATCTCCCAAAAACAATACAATAATCCCGAAAACAAAGCAACCCACCAACCCAATACAACAATCCATAGCACAACCCAAAACCCAAAGCGCCTAAACAATCCATAACCTCATCCGTAAAATATCCAATATCCTAATATGAGGTGTGGGGTAAGACCCCAATAGAAAACCCCAAAAACCCTTGAAACCATTCGCTGGGGTTGGCGACAGTGGCGACTTCATCTTGGACGCTGCCCTGCCTTGCCCTGCCCTGCCCTGCCCTCCGACCCTGCCCTGCCCTGCCCTGCCCTGCCCTGC
>BGNK01003313.1:19582-20782 GCA_003297005.1 Symbiodinium sp. clade A Y106 | reverse complement strand
TGCTGGTGGTGGTCTACACGCCCAAAGCGTGTGTGCCAGTGGGGTCTCGGCCGCAGCTACTTCTTGCTTGAAGTTTTGCACCATTCTCTTGACAAGTTGAGTAGGTCGCAAGTTTGCAGAAATTCGTAGCGGGACTTGCCCATGTGGTTCTAGTGCTCTTGAGGCACCGGTGCAATGCACTGCCACGTACCTGACGCCAAGCTGAGCGACCGGCTGCGATTGGAATGAAAATGATAGTAGTTTGTTTCGGGCATCGGCGTGTGTCTATTGGGAAATAACACAGGACAGGGGGTACGGTTTATTACGGGATCGTCGTGTGTATGATGTCAGATCCAGATCACACTTCACAGGGGGCACGATTTTGTATTGGCATCGGCCTGTGTATGTTGCGAGATCACACATCACAGCAGTAACGATTTGTTACTGGCATCGACGTGTGTTTGTTGTGAGATCACACATCACCGGGGGTACGATTTGTTAGGGGCATCGGCGTGTGTCTGGTGTGAGAATGAGAACACACATCACAGGGGGCGCGATTTGTTACGGGCATCGGCGTGTGTATGTTGTGAGCACATGACAGGGTGTACGATTTGTTACGAGCATCGGCGTGTGCATGTTGGCGTTACCGAGCCCAGGCCCTAAAATGAGGATGTCAACATGGTTTCAAACTCGAACTTTCAATGTGTTCAATCTTCAAACTCTTCCAACTTACAATCTTCAAATTCCCAAACTCTCAAACTTTCAAACGTCAAATATTCGAACCCCACGTCTCTCAAACTTTCAAACTCCCTGGGTTTAAAAGCTTTCAAACTCCAGGCTCTCAAACTGTCGAACTCGAGCCTTAGGGCCTTAGGGCTGCTCTGTGAACCCCTACGCGTTCTGCAGCGGTCCTTCACCTTGCTCCCTCGCGCAACGCGTTGCCGCGGCTTCAAACTTCCAAGCAGGATTCCCATTCAAACTTTCAAACTCCAAACTCGCGCCCTTTCAAACTCGAAACTCTCAATCTTTCAAATTTCAACTCCTTCATTCTCCAAACTTTTCAAAATTTCAAACTCTCCAATCTCGTCCAACATATAATACGTTCAAACTCTCAAAAAGTCGAGTTCGAAAACCCCACTCGTGACACCTCTCTTGACATGTATATGCATATGTATATGTATATGTATATGTATATGTATATGTATATGTATAAGTATAAGT
>BGNK01003313.1:2082-14582 GCA_003297005.1 Symbiodinium sp. clade A Y106 | reverse complement strand
GTACTTGTGCAATCGCCACCAGCGGGCGCTCATGCGTTCATACCAATCTGCGTGACTGACTTTCCCTCTTTTCTGGATGTGAATCAATCACGAGGTGCCTGGACTTGCGTATATATATATATGTATATATATATGTTTATGCACATGACATACATGACATACCTACCTACCTACATGCATACCTACATGCATACATGCATACATACATACATACATACCTACATATATGCATGCATGCATACATACATGCATACATACGCACATACAGATACATATGCATATACATATATATATATATGTATGTACATATACATATACATATATTCATGGACATACACATACACATAGCCATAGACATATACATATACATATACAGGTACAGGTACACATACATGTACATATATATGCATATACATATACAGATGCATAAACATGTACATATACATATATACATCTACGTATACATATGCTTATACATATACATAATCATATAGGTACACGTGTGTATTGTGTGGCTGTCTGTAGTGTCAGGGGCCTCTGTAATGTGCTTGTTCTGCGTTTTGCTTTGATGCAAAAGCTGACTGATATCTACAATGCGTTGTTTGTGTGGCCCGGCGGATTTTTTTGACTGTTCAGGCCCCTTCTGCTAATGGTCAATCTGAAGGCACCACCCTCTACTTAAGCACACAAACCTACTGAACCCCAGTAAACGCTCCTGCTTAACCCAAGCCCCCCAACAAAGCCTCCTGTTTAAACCCAACAAGAAACCTACCAAACCCACCGAAACCTTCTGAGCCCTCCTAAACCCTTCTACTTAAGCACGGCTAGCAGCGAATGGGGTGGATTCGAGGAGACCATCGGTCTTGGAGTAGTTACCTCAGTAACCTCCGTTTTGACACACGGCCAAATGCCTCCTCGATCTTTGCCATACCAGTAGCAACCCCCTTTTAAGCTAGTCAAACTCACCCAGCCCCAAACCTCGTTGGTCAACCCGGACCCCAAACCAAGGTCACCGGGTCAAGGGGTCAGGGTGGTCACGGGAACATATTCTTCAGGCCACCCCCGAATAGACGGGGAGGGGCGTGGGTGGCGGGGGGGGGGGGGGNAGTCACATTGTAGTCTATGTCCTAGTGTCAGTCGGACTTTACCCTTCAACAACATCAACAGCAGCAACAAAAAACAACAACGGCACTAAACACTGTCACACACTACATATATATATATATATATATATTCATGTACATATACATATGCATATACACATATACACATATACATATACACATATACACATATACACATATACACATATACACATATACACATATACACATATACACATGTACAAATACAAATACATCTACATCTACATCTACATCTACATATACATGTACAAAAACATATACATACATATATATATATGTGCACACATGTATATGTATATGCATATATGTGTATGTCTATGTTTATGTATATGTTTATGTACATCTATTTGTATTTGTACTTGTATATGTATATGTGTATGTGTATGTATATGTAAGCGTATATGTATATGTAAATGTATATGTAAATGTAAATGTATATGTATGCATATATAATATATTTATATTTACGTATATGTATATGTGCATGTATGTGTAAGTGTATATGAATATGTGCAGGTATATGCAAATGTATATGCATATGCAAATATGTATATGTAGATGTAGGTGTAGGCGTCAGCGTAGATGTAGATATACCAGAGGTCGTACGTGTATGTGTATGTAAATGAAACAGCATATCAGAAAATCAGTGAATCAACAGATAGACAGACCAATCAAGATGATTATAAATCAAGATGATTGTAAACATGAAATGAATGGATAACTAAAGAAGGAAGTCATTTATATGAGTACATATATATATACACATAATTACACAATATGTTATATATATACACATATCCATAGCATTTTAACTTAACGGCTTTGTTGGGCCAGCGTTCAAGCGGGAGCCGCAGAGTTTTCGAAGCCGCCGCACGGTGACCGCCAGGATGAGGCAATGCCGGGCCGGTTTCGCATCGCTGATATTACTGGCTACATGCCGCCTGGATGCAACTTGAGGTTAATGCATGCCAGGGCAAACAACCACGCAATTCGTGCGTGTCAGCATGTGCAGGTGCCTTCCCTTGTTGGTTGTTTTCTGGTCTTGGGTTCAAAGCAACGGATGCCAGTAAAGGTCCCGAGGTTTCACGTGGAAATTTAACGAAATCATCTTCCCTCGCGGGGACTGAGACGCAGTGATTCCGTGAAATCGGCGAAGCTGCGGTCAGACGATGGTGTTTCATGAAACGTCATTTTGTCCTGGCTGCACAAGCAGGACTTCCACATGGAGACTTTTGTCTGCACTCGTTCTTTCATTCCTTTCAATCTAGTCTAGTTCCAGCTGTACATATCACATAGAAAAAGGATCAAGCCAACAGCAAGATCCGAAGCATTTCATTTCTCCTTAGTCATGCATTTGAAGGGGCTGGCCCTCTTCCTCAGCTGTTGAACAGTTATTGAACCCAGGTGGGTCAATCTTTCCGCCAGCACCACCACGAAACGTGCGTCATGTCGTCGTTCATGTCATCACCATCCTTGCCGTCAGTACTATGGCACAATTATACGCAAACGGAGCGCCGTGTATGCTTAGCGCGGCATGGGGGCGCTTTGGGATAGAACTTGTAGAGACCTGTAGCAGCTAGCATGACTCTCAATGCGAATTGAAATAATTGTGTAATGTGGTGCACTGCAGTAATTCGTGTAGCGATGCATGTGTCGTTCCAAGACCTAGGCCTCCTTGGGAGGCCTGGTGCCATGAGCACGGTTCCCAGATCTCGACAAAATGGCCGGAGTTTTTTTGGATGTACTTTCAGGGTGGGTTACATCACTTCGTCAAGGAACTTTTTCTGCCAAGGCTCGAGGGCGCCGGGTTTTGGTCTGGCAACTCGTTGGGTTTGAAGCTTTGAGACCTGCACGTTGTGAGAGGCACACATGCTTGTATCAAGGTGGTGAACACTTTTCGACAAGTCTTTGAGCAGATGATAACAGATTCCTCAGTAAACCCTGAATCCCAAGCCGTACTTTACAAGACGAAGTGTAGAGTTTCAGTGTGAGAGCACTCGCCTCTGGGGTTTATAGCTATGAAGGTATGAACCTAGGGTATTCTCCAAGCGGCGTGGTATACACTGTGGTTTTCTTACGTTGGAAGTAGCGAGAATTGGTCCTAATGCGCATGCGGCTCGTGCGGAAAAAGCGTTGGCTTTAAACTGTCTCAATCCCGCCAGTACCTCGGGAACCGTCTCTTTCACACAGATTGGGGGACGCATTTTGGCCGTGCTCCTTGAGCATGTTGGCTGTAATCCTCTTCATGGGGGGAAGCATGGTGACCATGCCTCTAGATTCCGCCGGTACATTGAGGAAAGGATTTTGGCCGTGGTCTCCTGGTGGGCCCGGTGGTTTCCTGGTGGTCTCCATGGTGGTCCTTGAGATATTATGGTGGTTTCTAGGTGGTGGTGGCCCAGTGGGTCTTCTCGTGGTGTTCTCATCCCGGTCTTGGTGGTCTTCGTGGGTTGCGGTCGCATGGTCGTCATGGGCGACGTGGTGCTCCATCACTCTATGTATGGGGAGCTACACTGGTCAAGTCTTTATGATTTGGGCTTTTGGCTTTCGAGCTTGCGCGTCCGGGGGTGTTATAGACTTCACAACTCTACGAAAATCGTCTTCGGTGGAATGAGGCCCCAGATGGTTTCTTAAGCCGACAAATCCTCAACTAGGCATGGTGGCTTCTACCAAGACTTCTACCAGGCAGAGGGCGCGCATGTTGGAGCGATTCGGTCGGCCACCTTATGCCACGCTACCATATGTGTAAACGTTGACGACGCAACGAAACCGTAAAGCTTCGAGAGCCCATTGATCTCACGGCTACAATGGCGGTGCGTTTGTGTCCTCAAGGAGACTGTACGTAGTGGTGGGTGGTACATCTGGGAACTATGAACTTTTGCAATGGTTATTTCGTTTTGCATCAGAGTGTCTGTCGCTGTGACTGGTCGACAGACGATAACCAAAGGTCTGAGGCCTTCAATCATCAACACCCTCCAAGCATTCCGGCTCGTTCAGGACATGCGTATTGTGTCTGGCCCCGCTTGCACACGGCTTAGTCTGGATAGACTTTGTACTGAAGCTGTGAAGCACGGCCCTTGTTAACGGCTCTTACTGCCCAAGATGCATGGATGCAGGCCTCGGGTCGGGTGCCTTGATTTCGCAACGACTGTCCCAAGTGTTGCATTTTTTGTGAAGCCGCATCAGCGCAGCGCCAGGCGCAAAGATGGCAAAAACCGCAAGCTCTAAGCCCTTAAGCCTGAATCCACGACAAAGTCCAAAATCAACATCACATGAGCAGAAAAAATCAACTAGTCTTAGATGGTCTAAGCCCAATCTTCAAACCGATTAAACCGTGCGCCTGACCCCACCCTCTTCAGCAGCAGAGTTTCTCGCGAAGGTGCACTGGAAAGATGAGAAGGGCACACCCTGGGGAGCTCCTTGGAATCTTCAAGTTGGGGTGTGGGGGGGGGGGGGGGGGGTGGGGGGAAATTTTTATGAACCCCCAATTTTTGGGGGGGGTGGGGGTATTATTTTACTGGAGAGATGGGTTAGTGGGTTTTCCCCTGGGGNCCCCCCCCCCCCCCCCCCTGAGCAGAAAGGTGTGCGGAGGAGGGCAAAAAGGAAAAGGGAGGGGGCCCCCCCGGGGGGGCTTCGTGGAATCTTTATGTGGGGGGGGGGGGGGGGGGGGTTGTCAGGGCAAATTCTGCACAACCCACAATTTTGTGGTGTGAAGGTGGTATTATTTCACCGAGCAGTGTGGTTATCGGGTTCTCCGCTGGGAGTAAGGTGCAAAGACAGTTTGGATTCGCAAAGCCGCGTTGCACGTGCCACGTGCGAAGGTGCATAGGGAATATTCCGCGATCCCGCTGCGCGCGGTGCAGAGTTTGTGCCCATGTCCGGCCGTGTCCTCCAGAGAGCCAGGTTCATTGCAGAAGTATTGTAGATTCCAATTGGTTCCAATGCCGCGGCCGCCTTTCGGCCTCGAAATTTCTGAATCCCTCCACTACTTGGGGAAAGCATGTTAGCCGTGCCCCTGAATCCGCCAGTACATGAGGGGAATCGTTTTGGCTATGGTCCTGTTCATGCAGGGATCGAAGCTCGTTGATGATGTCTCTGCATCCCGCCAGTACATGCTGGTGGGCTCCCTGCTGGCCATTAGTTGAGCCAAGTTCGGGCAAGAGTGTGGGAACACGGAGGGGCAGGGTGCACGTGAGGCTTAACTTTTTGGGAGATCTTCACTGGAATAATCAGATGCAAAACCTTTGCACGGTTCGGGGGTTGTACGGGATGCAGAGTTCAGGTTTTGTTCCCCTGCAGTGTAGACAAACTGTGGGGCTCTAGCGTGAAGATTAAAGCAAAATAAAACGAAGTGGTAAATGCAGCCGCGGGGCGCAGCTCTGCTGTGGCACACGCTGCATAGGTTGCGTTCACATCCCCTTATTTCCACAAAATCTCGAGGAAAGCCAGGCCCAATGTAAATTCCCAATTCCCATGCAATGGTCGCTTTTTCACGCTCAAGATGTCGGATTTTGGAATCCCACCAGAATTATGCGAAGCATTTTGGTCGTGTTTGGGGAAAGCATTTTGCCCGTGGTCCTGAATCCCTGGGTGGTGCGCTGGTGATCTCTTGTGCACATTGTCCTCGGCCCCGTATTGTGACATAAACCCTCTCTGCCTCGTGTTGTGTGTTTAGGAAAGTATGCGACTGCTTGGAGGCTTAGTGTCAACTTGGCCCACCCGAGGAGAAGTCCCCCTCCGTGTGGTGTTGCTGCATACAGTCCCAGCAACGAAGATGATCCGACGCACACAAGGGTGTTAACCGTTCACCGGGTTTGAGCAGGTTGATGCTGCGAGTAGGTCGAGAGGGTGGCCTCCTGGTTTTTTTTCGTGGTGGTCCGCTCGTGGTCGCCTGGTGGTCGTGGTCGTCCTGGTCGTAATGGTCGTCGTGGTCGCTGTGCTCTATCGCTGTGTGGGATCTACGCTAGCATGAAGGTGTTTAAAAGGGGCTGCAGCGGCAACGGATGCAAGACTGATAACAAGCATAATTCGGAGAAGGGCTCACATGAGCGTTATGCCGTGTATTCTGAAGAAGTAGCGTCACAAGAGTTTGTACGGCCAAGAAATGCTCTCAAACACAGGAAGGGCTCTCAGGCGGTGATGCCGCATTCTTGCTTGTTTGAAGTCAAGAAGAGTGCGCTGCCGGAAGCATGTGTATCCCAAGTTAGACATCACAATGCTGTCCACACGATCCACTCGTACTGTGTGCAGGCTGCCAGAGATGACGTCAGATAAGTCTTGTTCAGCTGTGGCCAGGCATTGAATTTTTCCAAAGTGGAGAACGGTGCCGTCGAAACAGGCCTGCACGTGGTCGTCATGGCCTGTTATGAGCAAAGACACAGAACCTTGACAAGATTTACACCCGAACAACATTATTCCTAAATGTTTGTGCCAGGAAGCACTCAAAGCTCCTATCCCTGAACCCTCCCGAGAAGTTCGGGCCCATGGGTTCCTGGATCGAGTTGTGTCCATTTCAAGATGTCGGCCTCGACCTTAGACCCGACCGACACACCCGAGTCCATGAAACGAAGGTGAGGTTGGTGTGTCAGAGACGGTGATATACAGACACACAGCCTCCATGGTATATATTGCATACATTTTTATACACGCTGGGACAGGTGAAGTCATGTTCCTTTACCGCTTCACCTGAGCGCCTTCTACAATCTTGCACTCAGCGTAAGCTATTAGAACCGTGGGTTGCTACAGACAGGCTACGGTTTTGCACATTCCACTGACAGACGTGAGACACAAGCCATGACGTTTTTGCTATTCTGGGCATGGGTACCGGCTATGTGTACTTGTGCGTATTTTCACTGAGTGCTTCTGGTCCAGGTTCGACGTGGGAGCCTGACGATGCTCGGCCTCTCGCGCAGAGCATGCGTAAGTTGTAAGCACAAGTAGGAGCGGACAGCAGAATCGAGTGCCTTCATTGGTTCATGCGTCTGACTTACCATACTTACCGACGTCACTGGACAATCTCTTTCCAAAGCTTTAACAGGTAGGGCAAGAGACTGGACAAACAAAGCGCGGCACGATGTAACAGAGCATGAGATCGGCTGGTTGCTTGCCGAGGACTGTATACCACCAAGCCTTGATGTCCCGAGCCTAACTTAGGGTCATGGCGAGGGCGCTATTTCTGCGATGATGAAGATTGTGGGGTTGGGAAGCCTGGTACGGATTGCGGCAAGACTTGTCGGAGGCTGGTTCACAAAAGGATTAAGTGTTCGGGCGAAGGTTTGCAGCCCAGTTTTCTCAATATGGAATTTCCAGCCGGAAATCAAAGCCGACTTAAGCAGCAACACTTCGCTTTAGGGGTTTGTGTTTTGGGGTGGCCGACGCTGTCGGACAAGTGGTCTTCTTGAGAAGCAGTTCGACGGTGGTCTGTAGTCTCCAGATACTGGGTCGGGCCTGCAGCATCAAGACACTTTTCCGGTATTCACGGAGCATCCTTGCAGCAGCAGATCCTCCATTACCTCGCCTTCGCTGAGCCGAGCAATGCATTGCTCTTAAAAGTTCGTTGTGTGGTCCCAGCTCCTTGCCGATGCGTGAGGGTTTGGAGGCTAAATCTTCGCACAGTGTTGCATTATGGAAAGCTGCTTAATAGATCAGCTCTACCTTTGTTTCGGAAACCGAGAAGCAGGGCGAGCCCCTGATCAGATGCTTCAGGAATCCAGGGAACTCCGACCCCAAGATGTCTGAGCACAGAGCTCTTGATCAATCGACTTAACTTCAGACCAGACCTAGCTTCGAATGACATTCCTCTTATACTCTAGGTCTAGGTAATTCCGAAAAGCTTGAAGTCGTCCCTTTAGTAAGACCGCGCAATCCTGAAGTCCGATGCATCATACCTGCAAGATTCTCCTTTCAACCCGACCTAAGTCCCCACTCCACGACTTGCGCGAGGGCATGAGGTTGCGCGAGAAGGCCAAGTGGCTGAAGCGTAAGAGAGATCAGGACCATTGCATGGGGCCGTGAAGAGTTTCCATGAGGTTCAATGTTTGGTAACTATCTTGTTTATGATTTCGCAGTTCAGACTCCCTTCGGCTTCGATTAAACTTCAAAGGTCAGACGTTTACGCCTGCGGGTGTGGACGGCTTCCTCGCAATTTTGTCATACCCTATGAACTTGTCCTCAGGCTCTGATGATAAAGCTCAACACGACTTGAAGTGTGGTAGACAGTAGCAGTAGTGACGGCTCCATCACGGCTGTTTGAGGGTCGCGTATGTTCTGTGCCCTACCGGAGATGTAGAATACTTGGCAAAGCCACTGTGTGCCTTTCACGCTCCTTGCAAACTAATTTTTATCTACTCCCGATGCAGTACACCCCGTCACTGTACTTGTACGTTCAACTCTGGGACCATACGATGGACCCAAGATCGGGTTGCAGTTTTCAGTGTCTTTTGGGCTGCATCCTGGTGAATTGGAGCATGCCTAGGATAGCAACTCGGCAGAAGAGGCGAAGTTATGCAGGAATTTAGGAGGCACTGTTGAGGCACGCGCAAAAGCGTGGTGCCTGGGACCTTTAGCCCTACAGCAACCCCTGCCCATGGCATCACCCCTCCCCACCTATCAGTGGCCCAGATACACCCCAATCTTGCGACAGTTGCCACTTTCACTTGCGAACATGTTGGGGTTGTGTTGTTCATGTTCATCCAGGATGCGAAAATCCGGGGCTGAATACTAGACAATCTTTCCAGAGCCTGAATGCGAAGACGCGACAGGGATCAATCATACCGCACTCGTTTTGACCCATAAACCTTAAACCCTAAGCCCTACACCTGAAACCACGGGGCTGCCACCAATAGGTGAGAACACGGCTACAGTTGTAGAGGAAGTCGGCATGAACCTGCCTATCTCCACTCGGCAAATCCAAGCCCGCATGTCGTTCCCTCAATGTCGCCTTCACGTGTGGAAACCTTGCAGAAGGTGAAATTGCTTACTGGATGTGCCGGAAAATGAGCAAAACCCAGATTGAGTTGCGTTGTAGGGTTCCGCGGTGTAGGGGTTCCGACTGTAATCATTGCAATCGGGTCTGCTGACCACGAGCCATTGATCCCATTACAAGGAGCAGAAAGCCGAGAAGGACAAGGAACTTGCAGAGGTGACAGTCAAGGCCATGAGACATCTATGGTGGGTTGTGTTTTAGAGCTTCGACTTTCGAGCTTTGCTGTTGCTGTTGCTTTTTTTGGGGTGGCGGTAGCAGTGGCGGTGGCAGTGGTGGTGGTGGTGGTGGTGNGTGGTGGCGGTGGTGGTGTCGACATGTCCGCGGCCCAGGGAGATATAATCAACACCTATCCATCTTACAGCAGATCGGCGCCTGGACTCCGACTGAGCATGTAAGCTGTGCAGAATCATGCTCGCAAGATTCCATGTCCTTTGGGCGCAGCTGCTTCCAAAGTGTCCAGTAGAAGATTTGCATCTGTGGGTGTGCTGCATAGTCAGCATATGCGGCTAGAGGAAGTATGCATACAACAGGCCACAAACCGCTCAAGAATTCGGCAAGGTAATTATCTTTGTGTGCTGATTCGTAGCACAGATGGCGCATTGGAATGGCTTTTTACATGGACCAGTAATACCCACTCGACCACCTCTCATGTTTGCGCGACCACCTCTCATGTTTGCGCGGCTGATCCACTTCAGTCCGGCTTGCTGCCGGGGGTTTTCGTGGGTGAAGTTTGCAAGGTCCAGGCATTGGGGTGGTTAATGCCCTTGCTCAACGTCCTCAAACATGTGGGCCACTAAGTAAACAAACTCTCAACTTCAAGCCCTAAGCCCCAACACCCCAAAAGCCCCAAGCCCCTTATGTGCATGTGTATATGTGTGTGTATATATATATATATGTATGTAGCCAAATGCCGGATGAGAATAGTTCCGTCACGTCCGTTGCATCTGCAGCTGGCCTGCCACACTGCGTTCAGTCACTCCTTCATTCCTTCCTTCATTCGCTCATCCTTTCAGCCTTTCATCCATTAACCCATCCATTCATCCATCCATTCATCCATTCATCCACCCATCCGTTCATCCATTCATCCGTGTATCCATTCATTTATTCCTTCACCCATCCATCCATGTAGTCACTCATTCGTTCATAATGACGTGTAATGGACAACGCGCTTGCCTCAGAGCCGACACCTTTGCAAAACCACCACAACCGTCAAAACAACACTGTGACTATTTATTGTTCTGGTACTGTGGACGGCAACTGGCCATGTAAATACAAGATCAATGCTTCCAGGCAATGCTCGCAGAGCCACGTCCCCAACTGATGTCTTGAAAAAACCACCCTCTCGGGGACCCAACAAACAACTGAAGTACTGAAATTTCCGCTTCTTGAAAACCCAAGACAGAATTGTACGGAAGACACCATCCAAATCAAGATACAGCTGGTAAGTATTGATTGCAATGTAGTTCTTTACGGCAGTATTCTCTGAACACACCTTTTTCCAAGCGTGTTCAGTCTTTGTTTGCCACACTACGCTCTTTCGTAGTCAACACCAAAGCGAGACCCAAGCTTTCGCGCATGCCGCTGGTCGATCCAAACCTCATTCAAAAGGGTTTTGATCCGAGTGGGCCACTTGCTTCTTTGAAGATTCTGGCTTTTGGATTGCTAGCATCTTCGCATCACCACTGCATACGTGATTGGGGAAGGCATCGCCCTCGATGGTCCACAAACGCACATGGTACGCTTCTGCGGTCAATACTGACGTGTGCAGTCGTACGCACTGGCAATACTTAAAGGCTGTTGCCCCTCAGGCATTCTCCCCATTGTTTCGTGCCCACCACCTGCAAGTCTCATTCGCACCAGCTTTCCAGTTCCTGTGCTAATTGTAGGCTTTTGTACAGCCCTGTTAGAAGCCAAGTCCCAGGGTGCTTTGCTCATGGGTGCAAATGCCGATCTTGACAGCAGAAGCTGTATGTTATGTGAGGATTGCAGAGGCTTGGGGAAGAACCCGCAGCGACAGGGCAAAGACACAGGGCTGACGCATTAACGCCCAAATATCCTACTTCGAAGGGCCAGTCGAAGCGGCCCCGAATCGAAACCTCATCGATGACATTGGATGGAGGAAGCCCTGTGGAGGCTGGGCAGCCGAGCAGCGCTAGAGGCGAATTTCGGAAAATCTTGGAGTCCAGCCACCTGTGTGATTCAGGGAGGGTTTGATAGAGAATAGCAAGATGTCAATGGAGAGTTCTGCCGGCATGTCTTGGTCGGAAAGCGATCTTGACTCAGGAATTCAACAAAAAAATGTTGGCGCTGTTGGTCTAAGTAGCGTGGATTCGAGATCGGCAATTGTCCATGCAGTTGTTGTGGCAACTGCAATTTGGGAGGCACGTTGGTGGTGTGGCCAGTTCGATAGCGTGCAAAGAAACAGAGTTGAAAACTACGACCTACTGTCGCAACAAACTAGAAATCTTCTGGGCAGCACTCCAACGTGCAGAATTGGTTCTACTAGGCTGCTCTTGTCGAAGAAATCTGGTATTGCATGGTTGCCGTGTGTGCCTTCTACAAGGAACCATAGGGCACTGCTGAATTTTCTAGATGCGGATGTTGAACTCACGATAGACCGATGACTGACGTCAAAAGTTCTGTTGAATGCAGGCTGAGCGAAAGCCAGAGGCTCCACCGCCGAAGATGAGTCGATATAGGCCGCTGCGATCATGTGTTTCCTCATGTAGTGAGTGCGCAAGGTTTGTTATTGAGCTGACCGGCCCATGGCATGTCTATAGTCATGCTGCCTTTGGCGGTTGCGACGAACAGGAGGCAGCTATGGGGTTCCATTATGAATTACGCTATGCAGCTTCAGAAGATACCGTGTTTCAGACCCTTAGTCGGCTCGGTTTGGGATGTTGTTCCATGCTCCTCCTCTGTGCTTTGGACATTCACGCAACCTGCTTTTGAGTGCAGGCCACATGTCAGGCTTCTCACCTGCAGCTTTAATTTTACGACACGGCCCAATGTCCACCTATTTTTCAGTTGTTTACAAAGTAGGTGTTCTCACTATATAAGAAAGGGTGTTGGGATACGCATTTTGCTTGGTCGTCTTCGTAAGCATGGTGTTCGGTCACGGGTTTTCGCTGGGTCGTCTTCGTAAGCATGGTGTTGGGTTAAGGTTTTCGCTGGGTGCTGAACGACTTTCATGTGACTTTGCTCCCGAAGCTTAGACCGCAAACCCTGAATCCCAAAACCTTCACCAAACACACCAAACCTAAAGCTTAAACCACAGGTGCAGGCGTGACCTGTGGAAAGCGCCTGCCCTGCCCTGCGCCCTGCCCTGTCCTTCTTCCAACTGCATCCTCCCACCCACTCCCTGCCCCTTGCCC
>BGNK01003312.1:39630-77718 GCA_003297005.1 Symbiodinium sp. clade A Y106 | reverse complement strand
ACTTTTCCCCGAAACTGCGTTGCTATTCTGTTGACTCAAGGGCCCTATGGCAGCGGTAAATCAGCTATACATATCACGGTCATGGCATGCAGCACTCACAAGTTAAGTAGGATTCACATTAGGTTTCGTAGGTTTTCGTACATACATGAGGATTCTTTTCGTTCTACAAGGGTCCTATTGGGATTTGTGACGGTAGTGTGGAGGACCAGGACCAATGGGGGGGAAGGGTTCAGGATTCAGAATTGAGGATGGGGTCTTCGGGGTTGGAAACGAGGATGAGGGATGAGCCAGGCTGCGGGCTTCGATTTGAGTTAGGGTCTGAGGTGGAGTGTTTAGGGAGCTTAGGGTCTGAGGTTGAAGGTTTAGGGTTCTCGCCATCTGAGACCTACGGCCCTGAACCCAGGATTTAAGATTGAGGGTAAACCCTAAAACCTAAACCACTATAGGGCCCTCCTGGGCTTAAGGCGCAGAGTTCGTATCCCGCCTAAAGTGGCAAGGTGGCGGCCCCGACAGCCGCGAGGCACTGGGGAGAAGATCGCAGAAAGCCATGGCTGGAGGTTCCTTTACTGGGCTTTGACGTGTAACCAAGGAGAAAAAAGTATAGACTTGTATTTCATATATAATGGTGCTCTTTAAGTACCAGGTCCCAAGAAATGTATTAAAATATGGTACTCCGAAGGCCGGCTTATGGTTCCTTTTAGAGTCTATAGGGTAGAGGATTTCTGATTCCGGGTCTAGGATATAGGATTTCGTTTAGAGATTCGGGTGTAAGATTTTGACTTTGGACTCTGGATTTAGGGTTGAGGGTGTTAGGGTTTAGGGGTTCCGGGTTTAGGGTTTAGGGTTTAGCGTTCACGGGGGTCTTCGCCTATTGGTCCCAAGCCACAGGGCTTTCTGCGGCCTCGGCTTCTGTGTGGGCTTTATGGTTAGGGGTTTCGGGTTTAGGGGGTTTAGGGGCTTTAGGGGGTTTAGGGGGTTTAGGGGGTTTAGGGGGTTTAGAGCTTAGGGTTTAGGGCTTAGGGGGGTTTTTCCCGGCTCAGGGCTCGGGCGTCAGCGCGATTCGGAGCTTATATACTGACAAAGGAACAAGGTGGGGTGCAGCGTTTCGGGATAACGTTTGGAGCTTTGAACCATTCCATTCATTGAAGCAGACTTCGAGAGGTAGTTCACGAGACTAGCCTGAACGGTTGCGTTTCAATGCGGAAGCCGATAAGGTTTCCTTTCTGACGAACTTAGCTTCTGACATACCGGTGCCGATGCATATGCACCCATGAGATGGGACCTACAACTGTTAAGGCTCATGGTCCATCTTCGTCTAGGGGTTTGGGGTTAAGGGTTAATTAGTGTTTTGAGCTTCGGGTTTTGGGAACAGAACCACCACCTCCTGGATGGAATAGTCAATCTGACACTGACACGGGCACGTGCACCATAATCAATCAAAGCCCCAAACCTAAACCCTAGATCCAACACGTACTCAATAACTGGGTGCTGGAGTTTGGGCTCGTGCGAATGTCGGTTACCCTAAACCATAAACCGCGGCTCTGTAGTATCTTGGAGAGTATAAGGTCATGAGGTCTTAGTAGTGCTTTGGGGAAGTATAGGATCATCAGGTCGTCGACTTCTGGTAAAGGTTTATGGTTTAGGCTACTTTCGGGGCATACATACCTTTAGGGTGCCTTTACAGGGGTCTATAAGGATTACTATAAGGGTTACTATAAGGGTTTTGTATAGGGGCCTAAATAATTACCAAGACTATTTTGGGGATTCCTTCTTATAATTAATTAAAAATAAAACGGGCCCCAAAACCCTCCTAGTGTATAGGAGCCCAACACACTATGCCCAAACATTGCTCAGCCCTACTGCTTAGGATCTGGGGTTGAAGGTCTAGGTTACGGAGTTCATGTGCCAAAGTTAACCCGGTCCCTAACCAGGGTTTGGATTTAGGGCGTAGGGTCTAGGTTTAGGGTTGTGGGCGTGGGGTTTAAAGAGTGTAGGGCAGTGTAGGGCTTAGGGTGCAAGGATTCTGACCGCGACCTTGTAATGTGATAGATTGCCTAGCTGCCTACGTAGAGAGATTGTTGTCTAGAGTAGCAATGTTGAATATTAGTTGTTGCGGTTTGTATAAGGATCCCTCCTGTAGGTACGCAGGTCCCGTGGCAGCATCTCGCTGCAGGATGCCCGACTTTAGCAATACAAATAGAAGCTCTGCCCGTGACAGTCCTTTCTTTTGCTACGCTCCGCAAATACGGCGAGATCAGATTCGTCATGTCAATCTTACAGCGGCTCATCGATCAGAGGTGTTGGTGAGTTACTTAGGCCTGAACAGCACGTTCAATGCACCCTAAAACCTAACAAACCAACCGAAACTTAGTACGGCTTACAGCTTCATTGGTAAGGGTGTATAGAGTTTAGGCGCTTAGAGTTTCACGGACACACAATTCTAACCCTAAGGCCTAAGCCCTCTAAACCCTAAACCCCAAACCCTCAACTCCTAAACCCTATAGATCTCTGTGAAGGACCCCTTATTATAGATCCCTTTAAAGGAACCCCCTAAACCCTAAACCCTAACCCTAAACCCTAATCCTTATAGATCCCCCTAAACTTATCCAAACTAAACCCCAAGCCCTTCAACTTCTTCACTCGGTAGGTTGGATGGCCACCGGCAAAGACGGTCGACCCTGCTGGCCTCCGGGTCCAAGCCACGGGGCTCCATGTACATATAATTAAGGGGGTTTAGGGTTCAAGGTTTAGGGTTTAGGGCTTGGGTTTAAACAAGGGGGTTTAGGGTTCAAGGTTTAGGGTTTAGGACTTTAACTAAGGGGGTTTAGGGTTCAAGGTTTAGGGTTTAGGACTTTAATTAAGGGGGTTTAGGGTTCAAGGTTTAGGGTTTAGGGTTTAGGGCTTGGGTTTAAAAGGGGGTTTAGGGTTCAAGGTTTAGGGGTTAGGGCTTGGGTTTAATTAAGGGGTTTAGGGTTCAAGGTTTAGGGTTTAGGGCTTGGGTTTAGGTTCAAGGTTTCGGGTTTAGGGTAGGGGTTCCTATATATAGGTACTTTAAGGCCTAAGTATATGCTATCTGGGTACAAAAAGCCTTGAGAAAGGCTGGAGGTTTAGGGGTCAGAGTTTAAAGGTTTTGGGCTTAGGGTAGAGGGCAAGAGAGGATGTTCGAAGGGCCTTACAGGGTTTCTATAAAGGGCTGCCAGGGTTGGTGATATAAATCCTGCATTACCCATAATAAGGAATATACCATAATTCCCATAGTCCAGGGTCATTAAGGTCTTGCAGGATTATCATCAGCCGTACGACGGGCTCTATAATTAGTGTTTCTCTAGGGATCTGGGGTTTGGGATTTTCAGGGTTTCAGACTGAGGGCTCAGGGCTTTAGGCTGAATCAATGTACCATAATCTAGGGGGCCTTAATAAATTAGAATAGGGTTTTGGGCTCCTTTATTATAGTATAGTTATACAATTAAGGAACCCTAAGGAAGAATATTGGTAATTGATTATTTAGGCTTCTACAGTAGAAGGTAGTTGAGGGCTCTGGGTAGGAATTCAGGTTCGGTGATCTTAGGTCATATTGGGGCATGGTGATGGCTGCTCCTGTGTACCTGCGGATCCCATTGCAATTTTGGAGTGATAACAGAGCGTGTCGGAATGCTCATGTCGAGAATTGTGCTTTGGGGAATCGTGTGCCTCCTCGGCAAATGTAATGAGCGTCGAGAGTGGTTGCCCGCAGTTCTTGTCAACGCATATTACACATATTGCCAATCGGAGTTGTTCGCTTCGCGGAACAAGGTCTTAGGATCATGGTCTCTACTGGCTCAATCGCCGCCTGTCGAAACTGGTCACTATTGGAATTCTAGCCCATGTGGGCTTTCTAGGGTTTAAAGTTTCGAGAGGAGGACGCTGCGGGAACCTAGTTTTCAGGTTGCCGGCTGAACAACTTACAAAGCATAGGGTGTTACGGAATACAACAAAATGCATGCACATACCGGACTCAACACTTGTGCAGGTTTTAGTGTTTAGGGCTCAGGCGGTTCAGGTTTTGGGCTGTCAGAGTTTAGAGCTTCCGTACGTAGGGTCTAACCGTTTAACCCGACAAGCAGCAATGGTCAGAAGCAAACCCAACTATCGTAATAAGAACCCGACAACCTCAAGGATTACCCTGGTAAGTCCCAAACCCTAAACCCGAAAGGCCATCAACACAAGGCCTGACTCTGCTTTGGGCGGAGCGATGCCAACGCAAACCACAGCTGCCACCACGGCCTTGGTGGGTTTACACGGTCGAGAGAAACGCGAACCATGAACACCCGCCAAAAACGTTGCAACCATGAAAAGCAACAACAACTTCCGATGACACTGTAAGACCCTTGCGAAACCCTCATACAACCTTATAACTACATCAGCCATGCAGCGGTAGCGAGCAAGCTCATCAGGCTTAGCAGTGCCTTGGTTGGTAGTGCCGGATGTAGAAATCAGAAGTTCAGATTCTCCGAAACCCTAAACCTATAACCCGAAACCCCGAAGCCTATAATCAAACTTTGAATCCAGCACGAAATGTAGGGTTAAACGGGTTTTGGCTCAAGCCCTCTTAAACTTGGCATAGACCTCTGGTTCGTAAATTCTATGCATATTGGCCCCTCATGCAGAGAAGGAATTCTGTTGGCCCCACCAGGTGCCTGTCACATATTGCAGATAATTTAAAAATTCCTGTGTTCGCTGTAAGGAGACGAGCCAGGAATTCAAGCAGAGGGTTCTTCACAGCACGGGACGGCAACTTACCCCAAGGGTCCATGCGCCCAAATAGTATATATTTTGGCGTTAGTCCCTACATAAGTTACTATGGGCCACAGTATATACAATTTGGGTACATGGACCCTTAGGTTTACTTGTTGCGGGCTTTACAAATCCGATTCATTTAGCATCCCACGGTTCGGGTGGTAGGGTCTAGGGGTTTAGGGTTTGATAGATCTCTTGCCACGGGCAGCCCAAACGCCACGCATAAGGTTCTGAAACCTCGATTAAGCTTGCCTGTGTGTGAAAATCGGAAATCCTGAATCCGTGCACTTCTGTGCCGCGTTGCGGAGTATCGCAGCCGACTCCTGCAAAGCATTACAAGGACTGGCTTCGTAAAGTTGAAGCCAGATGGATTATTTGAGCCCTACCCCCTACTGAATTAAGTTAATATCCCTCGGCCCTGAGTCTACCTATAGTCTCCATTGTAGTTCCTTTTTTTGGTTTAACCAATTATATATTAAGGATCCTATAAGGTAACCCCAAAAAGGAACTACAATGGAGACTACAGGTAATGACGAAGAACTACTAATATCCCTCTACTAAACTCTATTATAAGTATAGTCCAAAATCCCCCAACACCCTGAGCCCCCTATGCTGTGCCAAGGTGTGAGATTTCGAATTAAGGAGCATGTGTGGAGCTAGAGACGGAGAACGAGTGGAACTCTGGTATAACCCTAAACCCTACGCTCAAAACGCAAACCTTAAACACGGAATCTAAATACTAACCCCGGAACCTAAATCCTACACCCTCAATTCGAAATCCCACAGCCCTAAACTGGGCTTTTTTTAAGTAACCAGTGAGAAAAAAAGGTAGAAACTTGTATTTCATACTGGCTCCTTTAAGAAAAAAAGTATTAAAGTCTGGTACTCCAAAGCCAAGTACACTCCGGGCCCGACCCCTTGAACCTTAAATCGAACATCCTGAATGCGGTTTAGGGTTTAGGGGGTTTGGGTTCAGGGTTTCGGGTCTTAGGGGGTTAGTGTGAGGATTAGGGTTTAGGGTTTAGGGCCTCGCCGAACCCTTGGCCGGCAGCCCTAATGTAGGGGTCTTAATTACTGGAATAGAGTTTAGGGTTTTGGGCTCCTTTATAATGTAGCTATGATAAGGAATCCTTATGATTAAGACAAAACTTAAGGGTTAGGGGCACAGTACGTCCTTCTGTAGGTATCGTTCCAGGTCGGATCGCAGACATAAACCCCTCAATTCTATACCCTAAGCCCCCAATCCTAACCCTGAATCTCTAAACCTTATGCCCGAAAGCATAAACCCTAAAACCCTTAACAAAATGAAAAACAACTTCAGATGCAGCTGGGATCATCGCCCGAACCGAACCTGAACCCCAAACTCGCGGCCCTGAACGCCAAGGGCACAAATTCTAGATCCCAAATTCGTGTTAGGGCTTTGGGTTCAAAGGTAATTCAAGACCGTAAATGCGGACACTATCCCCAACCCCAAAGCTTTGCAATTAAAAAACCTAAGATATAAGGAAGCCAAGACCCATCTAGAGCCCCTTATAAAACCCTGCAGCTTACCTAAACCCTAAGATCTAAACCCTACACCCCCAATCCCTAAGAATACTCTCATCCCAAGGAGAACCCCGCAAGACTAAAGGAACAAAACCATGCTTGTCGTGATTCCGTCGGCCTCCAGAGCTCTGCGTTGCCACCGTTGGGCAAACACCTGGCGAATATTCGGGCAACCGGGACTTGCTAGACTTTCGTGCCGTTAGCTCCTTCAAAGGGCTCCTCCAGGGGCTCTCCCTAAGGGTCCAAAGGACAGAATAATTAGGTACTTGGGTTTTGGGATAGTAGTTATGTAGGATACTATTTTTTGAGAGTATATGATAATTGGGTACTTGGACCCTTAGGGTAAGCCCTACACCCTAAATCCCAACCTCAATCCTAAACCCCTAAACCCTGAACCCCTAAATCCGGAAAAAAAGGGTCCTTCGCAGTTTCCATAGGATCCTTGGGTCCCTGAAAGTTTTCTCAAGCAAGGCTTCGCCTGGTCACGGTTTAGGACCCAGAGGGTCCATATACACTACCTATGGAATTAGGCCCCCAAAAAACCATCCCCATTATGGTTTTGGGGGCCTAATTCCATAATGGTAGTGTATGTGGGACCCTCTGGGAGGATGTATTACGGTTTAGGGTTTCATGGTTTAGGCACCTATTCAGTGCATACTTTTCAACGGTTTGCTAATCCAAGGAATGTTTCAAATTCACGACGTGACTTGCTAATCCAATGGGATAGGGTGGACTGTGGGGCTTTCCCGGGTCGATGTGCGCACATAGTATATACGTTGGCCCAAAAGTCGTGTAAGTATTTCACAGTATAATATAATATATGTATGTATATACATAGTTATAAGCATAGGCAGCCGTGCCATCGCTAAATCTAAAAACACATTGTAAAGGTACATGGACCCCGAGGGTAAGCATTTGTGAGAGCATTTATGGGGACGTTGCGGCTTCCGTGCAGGATGCTGTGATGGGCAGTGAGAGGGCTCTACGGATTTTGCGCAGCCTGCAGCTGTACAGTATGATACTGGATACTGGGGCCAAATCGTTTGGAAGCTTCTCTAATAACTTCCGTGTCATCAAAGATAGGCATGCACGGCACCATTTAAATGGAATAATGGAATTTTAGGGTCTGTAGGGCCCATGCGGCTTCGAGTCGTTCTTCCCGCCTTCCCTGCCGCGATTCGAAGGTGAAGCAAAGCCTCCCGATACTCATATAATAATAAACAAAGAAGGGTTTAGGGTTTAGGTGGACTTAGCAAGTTGGACGAGAAGGAAACATATACCCCCCAGTAAGGTTGTACTATGACCACACTGTTTCCTGCCCACTATTTCTGGACCTGTATGAAACTAACACGGAACTGCTCACCAAAATCCTGAACACCTGAACACGAAAAAACCCACATAAAACAACAAGACTATGATGCTATATAGAACGCGTTTAGAACCCAATTGTGGAAACCTTATGATGCCATCAAGCCACAGCAGCAAATCAAAACCTAGGCTGCAAACTTTACAGACCTCCCAAGCAACCTTCAAATCCTTTTAAGCGAAACCTCTTTTAAACTTCCAAATGCTTAACATAAATACACCCTAAACCCAAAGCCCTAGACCCTAAACCCTATACACATAACAGCAACAACAACAGCAACAGGGCCTTCCGGGCATTCGATCCCATCGCCCGCTGGACATGCATGTCAGCTCCTTAGTTTTGGGGCTACTTTTCAAAGTTGTGAGTTCCGTTTAGGGCTTTGCGCGTCCGTTAAACGATCTAGACCTAGGCTATACGGCTCCTTTTCGGTGTTCTTCAAGGTTTAGGGCCCTTTAATTTAAGGGATCAATAGGTTTCTCGAAAGGATTTAGGGCTCAAAGCATTCCGGTTTTGGGCCTTGGGGTATTTTGTAGGGCAATAATAGTATTTTTGGATTAGGGTGAAGAGGATTAGTTCAAAACTGTCGTCTGTGTAAACGCCTTCTGGCCAAACCGCGACAACAGTGCCCTCTTTCTTCGATATTGGCACACGAAGTTGCGCAGCTCGACCAATGCAGCAAAGCCTTGGCATCGGCTGTTGTTCCTGCAGGGTGGGTGAAGGTAGGAGAGAATCTCCTCCAGGCTCATCGGGGTACTTCTTGAAAGGTGGAGAGAGCACCGCCGCTTCGTGTCTAGTGCCGCCATGGCTGGCAGCACTTGCGAAAAAGGCGGTGGAAAAGTCATATTTGCCACCTCCCCATATTCACCACCTCCAAACCTCCGTGCGACATTACAGTCGTCGGGATCTCTGCTGAAGCATGAAGGCTAAAACTCGGGCGTTTTGCAGGGGTCTCTGTACAAGGGTCACGGGGTTTAAGGTTTTGCGGTTTTTGCGTTTAGATGTCGGTTTCAGGGCTTGAAGTTTATTAACAGTTTAAGGCTCAGGGTTGTAAGGTTTGGCTAGTATGAGTATACTGAGAACTTCCACACGAACTTATGAAGCTGTGCACTAACTCGTGCAAGGGCTTGCTTAATTGTGGCAGGATGACTCGGGATCGCATACAAGTCTAGGTCGTAAAAGTGTTCCGGTGAATTCATTGCGCAACATAGTGACCAAAGGAGACGTCCCCAGGAACGTGAAAGGTCCTCTGCACAAACTTGGAGGGGTCGGGGCATCGCCGGGGTGGGTTCAAGGTTTAGGAGTTTGGTTAAACGGCTGTAGGGTACAATCGTAGGAGTGGTTATGAGGGCCTAGGGGTTTTTGGCGTTTGGGGCTCAGGCGGTAAGCCGCAGGGCTTAGGATTGAGCTTTAGGGTTTATATTAATACAAGGTGTAGGGCTTAGGAAGGGGGCAAGATGCAAGGGTAAGGGCGTGGCTGATTTGTCAGTTTTGGGCTCCGGGCGTGGCAATCGTGGATTAAGGTAGTAAAAACCAGCAGATCCCCAAAGTTTGATTCTCGGGCTTGTCCACGTAAAGCAAAAGTTTTCCAATGTGTCCACACTGTCACAGAAAGGGCCTTATGCCCTATACCGGACCTATTCTGCAGGGCTCTGTATGGTTTGCTAGAACCTCAGCACTAATTAATGGTAAAAAGAAATCCGTTAATTAAAACAACCTCTTTACGAATTGTTCTCATCGAAGTGGTTGTGGTCAAGTGCATGACGGTATGACATACGACCCAATCCCTGCAACCCTCCTCCACGGAAGTTTGGCTTATGGTTGCTTCCACGTCTCCGCTGCGCCTTCTACGACGTAGCCTGAACAATTGCAGCTGCGGTCCCGGCTTTGTTTTTGGATTCTGGATCTGTAGAGGCATGGCTCAGGATGAAGATCACAACAAGCACGGTGAGTTTCGCAGGAGTCATCGCACAAACAAAAGTTTGCTCGGCAATTGCATTAAACCCTAAAACCTAAACCCCTAAACCCTAAAACCCTAAACCCTAAACTCTGTTCTTGTTGCTGTTGGTGGCGCAACACACTTCGAAACAACAGAAACAGACGAATGGTCTCATCTTTTCAGGTTGCGGGAGTTTCAACAGATAGGGTTTAGGGTTTAGGGTTTAGGGATTAGGGTTTAGGGTCAACAGATAAAGGTTGCTGGTACTTAAGTTACCTAGTTGCACAGGTTGCGCATGTAGGGTCTGCAGCAATCACACTGCACCCCATTCCCCAACCCCAAAGCCGTACTTGCGAATCCCTATGCCCGACGGAAACCCGAAACCTGATCTCCAAACTCCCGTGAGCCCCCAACCTTCGAAAGCCCTTGCGGGTTTAGGGTTTAGGCCTCACCCTGCGTCCTAAATCCAAACATCCCTACAAGCACGATACACACCTTCCCTCGTTAGGGTTTGGGAGTTGGGCTGGTTTAGGTGCACTGGAAGTTTAACCGCTGCAGCAGTGAATTCGGGGCTTAGGGCTGAAGGTTTCCACTATAAGGGCTACTATAAGGGATACGATCATTATGCAACCTTCACGTACTTCAGTGGTGGGTCTATAGGCGCTTCAGAAGGTGTAGAGGATTCACTGTACTGCAAGGCTTCTACATTGACATGGGCTCTTAATGGCTCTTATGAGCTTTAGGAAGATTTGTGCATACTTCCGTGTACCAGATCGAACAAGCGTCTGGGTTTATAGAAGGGGGGCTTGGGGGATACTCAAAGGCAAGGGGGGACTTAGCAAGCACAGGCAGCATAGGGTTGAGCCGATAGTTAAGTTACTGGAAACTGGAACAGGCAAGCCCCCTGCTTCATGCTAATGATACCACATCGTGCTCTGACGAATGTGAAAGGATCTACACTCAACGGCTTGTGTCGGAAGGGCCAGCCATGAATCAAGGATCGGAGCTGTGAGGGCAATACACCCTACAACTCCATGTACACGGACAACTAATGACCACTGACATGTGCATTCTACATATGAAATCTGCTCTGCTCTATGCAGAGTCTCAGGATTTACATTGAGGGCTTGAGTGTTTTTCACGGCGTACAAAAAGCCCTCCACCCTCAAGCCTGATCTCTAAACCCTAAACCCAAACCCCTAAAAACCTAGAGCACAGAAAGGGTTTAGGGTTTAGGGACCCAAAACCCTTAAAACCTAGAGCACGGAACAATCTTGCGGACAAGACGCCGTCGGCGCAGCTCAGCTTCTGGCTGGCGTTAAAGTGTCGCGCTCCACGCCAGGCACCAAAGTCGTCCTCTTTGGGGTTTAGGGCTGAGGTGTTAGGGTTTCGGGCAGGGTTTAGGGCTCATAATATTCAGGGTTCAAGGTTTAGGGGATAAGAGTTTATATGAAGGTTTTGATACCAGAAAGTACTCATATATAGTTATTATAGGGACTGCTTTAAGGCCAAGTATCCCTACATTCGTGTACATGGACCCGTAAATTGTGGATGTGGGTGAGGCTGGTAGTAGGTTCATGGCCGAGGCAGCACTGTCCACCGAATACGGTTTAGGGCTTACCTAGACCCCCCAACTACCCTCTAATATACCCCTAATACTTCATCCCCAACTACTGTTTGTCCATCTTACACGGTGAGGGGATGTGAGGGGAGTCTTTTGTCTCTCCGAGTGCCTGTAAAGCCTCAAAACCTTCAACTGTAGAGAAATAGAAAACCCTAAACCCTTAAACCCTAAACCTTAAACCCTAAACCCTTAAACCCTAAACCCTTAAACCCTAAACCTTAAACCCTAAACCCTTAAACCCTAAACCCTTAAACCCTAAACCTTAAATCCTAAACCCTTAAACCCTAAACCTTAAATCCTAAAGAAGCTTCGTCGGATCTCGAGATCCGAAGGCCCACAACCAAGACTGAAGCTTACCAGTACCCCCAAGGGCCCTTCAATGGAGCCCTGATGGTCTGAGTACTGGGTATTTGGGGGTATATCAGGGGGTACTTGGAGGATCATGGGACTTAGTAAGTACGGTTATAAGTACCCTAAGTGGGGTTAGAAGTAGTTATAAGTATAGTTACCTTAATTATAACCCTAGTTACTAAGTCCCATGATCCTCCAAGTAGTTGATGGGTCTAGGCATAGGGTTTAGGACCGAGCCGTGTATTGAATGTTGCTCTGGGCTCCGGCCTCCGATTCAAACGCATCGTTGATGCCACACGAGAGACCACCTCTATGCAAACGACACATTCAGCCCCAAGCGGAAAGTTGGCCCCACGCCATAGCAGAACCCAACCCTACGGATACGGAAGCCCTGTAGCCGATTCACCTTAAGCCCTGAACTTCTAAACCCCTAAACTCCTAAACCCCTAACCCCTAAACCCCTAAACCCTAACCCCTAACCCCTAACCCTAACCCCTAAACCCTTGTAAGCCCTAAACCCTGAGGGCTACCCAAACCAGGCTCCAGCAAATGCTGGCAAAGGAGGATCTTGCAACCCGGCGGATTTTCCGCCTCTGCGCGTTTCGGGCTGTGTTTGTCGGAGGTTTTGGGGGCTCATGATGCTGCATGGGTTACCAAAAAGTGTCCGAAGTACCTGTTATGGTAGAATGTAGGGAGGTATCCCCATAACAGTACCCAGGACCCTTTGGGGTTAGGGTTTCAGGTTGTAGAGCCTTGGATCTCAGGGTTTGTTGTCTTTGTTTGCGAACGAAGGCTGGGCTTTTATGGTTTGGGTGTACGCCCTGGCGTAGTGTAGGAGCCTTTATACTTAGACTAGGGTTCCTTCAAAAGGGTTCTATAAGGGTTGCTATAAGGATGTAATATTATAGGGGCCTGACTAATTAGAATAGGTTTTGGGGCCCATAATAATATGCTTATAATAAGGAACCCCCAAAATAGTACAGGTAATTATTTAGGCCCCTATTATAGCAGCGTGTCGTCTTCGACATTGAGGCCCCTATATTAGGCTGTCGTCTTCGGCCGCGCATAGCTTCGCATGCCTACTCCGTGACTAGCGATCATCGCATGCCACTTTTCAGGTATTTGGCTCAAGTCTGAGGCTTGGATTAAGACGCAGGGGAGTATTTTGGGCTGATGCGCTATCGTCGGGCTGCATGAGGGTTTTGGAGGCTCGGGGTTCGTTCTGAGGCCGCGAGTTTAGGGATTAGGGTTTGAAGGTTTATGGGACAGGGTTTAGAGTTTATAGGGTTTAGGAGGGCTAAGCTTAGGTTCTTCTTGCCAGTGTGTGTGAAAAGTGAGCTATCCTGGACAGCTAGCAGTTCTTTTGCCACTATGTCCCGGACAGACAATGCACATGGTGGGCCGCCTTCCAGCCACCCGACCCCCGGCACATGATCTTCCAGGTGATCCTTGGCCATGCAGCTCTTGCTTTGGAAGCAGCTTTCAGCTGAGAAACCGTGATGCCAACCACGGCACCAAGAAGAATAACGCTAGAAGTGAGGAAGTGGGGTTGTTAGGACGATCATTACAGGAATCAGGATTCGAGCTCAAGCTTGAAGGTGTGGTTTCGGGGTTGGGAGTCGAGGGTTTAGGGCCGGCAGAGTTGTGCAGTTGGTATTTGCTGCCCAAGGTCAAGGCAAAACAGTGCCTCGGCTTCAAAGTTTAAAAGGTTCAGCAGAAGTTAGGTAGGAACCTGATTAAGAAACCCTGGGTCTTGATCAGGATTCTTTATAAGAATCCGAATATTTTGGGGTCATAGGGCCTGGCTTTCTTAATCAGGTTCCTATCAATAGGAGCTGTGCCAAACTACGAAGCCCATGCCCGATCGAAGCCATCACCTTCTTCCTTCCGGGCCCTACCTGCCACGAAGGAAAGCTAGCAACTACGAACTAAACCCTCAAACGCGCCCCAAAGCCTAAACCCTAAACACCAAGCAAAGCCCTAAACACTTAACTCTCGCGACTAGGCGAGACAACGAAAACCACGTCACGAACAAAGCTCTAACACCCCCCTACACCTCAAACTCTAAACTCTACACCGCGAAGAAACACCTTAAACCCCGATCACTAAAGAAGACTCAAAAGTTTAGGGTTTAGGGTTTAGGGGTTTAGGGTTTAGGGTTACAAAGTATACCAACAACCAGCCCAATTACACACCAAATCGTAGGATCCTTGTTTGAAGAACCCTCCAAACAGGTACTCCCAGGTTTGAGACACATCCTCACAGCTTGGAGACGACTGAAAAACAACAGAGAAGCCCAAGGACCTATACACCACCCACACTTCAAGAAACCCAAAACTCTAGACTACCCCTAAACCCCAAACCCCACACAATAAGTAAGTGAGAACCCGAAGCCAGAACAAGATCTGCCAGGAGGCCTGGAGTAGTTCTTGCTCTCCCAGCCATCGGGACAACCGACCTGCTAAAGGTTTCTGAAGCGGTCGACATTGCCAGGGTCTGCGGCTTAAAGCTTATAGGGTTTATAGGGTGTAAGGTTGAATTACAGGCTAGAGGGTTTAGGGTTGTTGCGTTGGGTACTGCCTGGGTTTGGGGTTTAGTGCGGATTCGGGTTTGGGGCAGGGCACTTTAGGGCTTTGATATTTTTTTATGCTACGGCATGGGGGTTTTTGATTTATGGTTGGTGGTATTTTGGCGGCGTTCAAGCTATGAGCTTTGCGGCTTTCCGGTTTAAACCTGGACCCTAAACCGCTGACTGCAAGTCTCCGGAACCCTTCATAGAAACCGTAAAGCAAGCCTCTAGCCAGGACCCCCCAAATCGCCCTTTCATGGGAGCCTTTATGGGCCTTAATTTGAATAGTGGGTACTTAGGGTATATTAGAGGATAGTTGGGGGTGTAAGAGGGTTTAGGGTTAAGGACCTCAAAAGCGAAAAACTGTTCTCCAACAAATCATAATAAAATCCTGCACGACAAACACCTAAAGAGGAACTACAACGAAACCCCTTTCAGCATCCTTCCCTTTAAGGTTCCACAATGTATAGGCCCAAATTATCCCGACTTCTGACAGCCTACAATGGACTCTCTGAACTGCAACCTCTACAGTAGAAGCCCAAAAGTTGGAAACCCAATAGCCTCAACCCTTAAGAGTAATATATAGGGAATCCCAGCACTATTTGGCCTTAATCTGGTTTCCAACTTTATGGGGTTTACTGTAAACGATAAGCCCTCCAATCCCCACCCCAGCCACCCCGACAGCCTATACAGAGTAAACCTTAACCCTCCCCAAACCATTAAAACAAAAAACAACCTAAACCCAAAGCACTGAACACAAAAACAACAAGGGTGGTTGTCAAAATTATGGTCCCATTTTGGGTACCTTAAATAATAGGTGCCGTGTTATATTAAGGACCCAAAAAGGGACCCTAATTTTTGACAACCACCAAAAAACAAAACCGGGCACCAAGTCTGAGGGCCAGTCCATGATGGGTCGCCCGGCCGGATAGGGCGAATGGAGCGGGGGGTAGAGAAGCTTTACCTCGTCATCAAAAGTTTAGGATCTACCGTGACCCTATAAAACCTACCTCTTTTAGGATTCCTTGTATTCTATTTGTGTAAGTCCTTCAGAAGATAGGTTCTTTGGGATACGGTTATTGCGTTTAGTGTTTACGGGTTGGGCCCTCTTTCTCACCCTGGTCGTTGTGTCGAACTGCCAAGGGAAGCAGATAGCAAGCAAGGCCCCCCTTGAGGGGGTTTTGGGAGGTGAACCCTGCACCCAAATTAAATTGAGAATAGTTGGGGTGATTGGGGCGGGACTACAAGCTCGCGCAAGCGCGCGATGAGTGGGCGCGCCCCATTCCTAAAGAAGCGCACCCACGGCGTGCATACTGTTACTATAAACCCTAGACTCCTAAACTCCTAAGCCCTTACAGTTCCCTCAAAGGAGCCCTATAAGCCCTAAGCACACGGGGCCCTACAACCCTAAACCCTAGGAATGCAGACGAGGTGGCACCATGGGGCAAGCTGCTGCAGCTTTGCGTCGTCTCCGACGGCTTCTCACCTCGTCCTGGGTGTGATTGAGTTTAGGGTTTGGGGTTTAGGGGTTTAGGGTTTGGGGTTTAGAGTTTGGGAGATGGTTGAGATACCGTAGCCGAACGACCCCGCAGACTAAAATACAATACAATACAATATACTATGCTCGACTATACTTTTTCCATTTTTCCAATACTATACGGCTATACGGTACCATTTTATTCTGTACCATTCTGTACAAGAAGATACAATACGCCAATCTTGTTGGGCAGAGAAATAAAAAGAAAACGCGGAGACACTATCGGTTAGGCAGGTGCCTTGGGGTGCTGCAACCTTTGAGCTTCACCTTAAACCCTAAACCCGAAGCCAACACGAATTAAGTTACCATAATGAGGAAACATATCATTTACAACAGATCTCGATTATGGTAACTTAAACTAAATTCCTTAACAGGAACCAGCCATAGCTCCGAACTTCCAAAGCAGGTTCGCCGGACAGACAGTCTTCAGACTGCTTACTGGCGCTTCAGGAAGAGTGGAGGAAGGACTATGAAGACCACTATCAAGGTTTAGGGTTTAGGGCTTCGGGTTTGGGGTTTAAGGTTTAGCGTTCAGGGTTTAGGGAAGCGTGGAGGAAGGACTATGAAGACTACTATAAAGGTTTAGGTGTAGGCGTGGCTGACGTGGTGTGTCCCATGGATTCGGGTCAACACCTCCAGGCGCTTGGTCGGGAACTCACGGGGCCGCCTTGGAGAGGACGGCTAGCCGCGGCCGAGGGGTCCCACTGTGACCTGGCCTCTTCCCACATGTGGGTAAGAACCGCCCTGGCCACGGGCTCCTCGGCCGGCGAGAGCTTGTAGTCGGCACCAGCTCCGGCGTCGTGAAAGCCGCCGAAGAGAGGGTCAATGACGATCTCAGCGTAGCGCTCCACCGTGGTCGACACCAGCGCGAGCGTGGGCATACGGTCCAGGGTTGAGGGTTTAGGGTTTCGGGTTCAGGGCTTAGGGTTTAGGAACTACTATAAGTGCCTATGCGAGCACTACTATATAGGGATCCACACCCCCACTCCCCCTTCAGCACCAGTCAGACTTGGAGACTCTGAGCTTAAGGGATTGGATAGGGCTGTAAGAATAGGGTTCCTTTAAAGGGATCCTTAAAGGGATGCTATAAGGGTACTAAAATATAGGGGCCTTAATAATTAGAATAGGGTTTTGGGGCCCATTTAAGCAGCTTTACGAAGCCATCTTTGTATGGCTTTGGAAGATTGTACAAGGAGTTTTGGGTGCCATGCTATTTGTAAGGGCTTTGGTGGGTGTTGACTTAGGGTTTTGGATTTAGGGTTTATCATTTCAAGGCTTTGATTTCTGAGCTTGCTTTTCTTTTATCGGATGCATTGAGCATGGAACTCGAGTTCGAGAAATCTGTAGAGTGCATGTCGTGTAAAGGGTTATGGGGTTTAAGGGTTTAAGGTTGCCGAGGCATTTCAATGAGGCTGTTCAAACTTTAAGACAGGCGGAGAGCAATGCTAGACTTTTGCTCCTCCTCTGCTTTACGGTCTTCTATAATCTAAGCACCCCCAAAATCCTAAACCCGAAAATAGACTTAAACCCTAAACCTTCCTAGACCCCTCATACATACCCACTATTGCGGACCATAAGGGCTGTATTTACAGGGTCCTGGCTACTAGCCTATAAACTGGGTCTGGAAGTTCTTCAGGTCAAGGACAGTACTAGGGCTGGCTTAAATGAGCCATCAGTAAGATACACTGCTCAGACTTAAGTTCTTCGAATGCCAGGCTCCTCTGCGCTGAAACTCCGGCGCGTCTTCCTGCAGTGGACCCGCTTCTGTTGTCGGTTTAGGGCTCGGGCTTAGGGTTGACCTTTACCCCAAAGAACCTACCTTTTTAGGGTTCCTTGTTATGATTTTTTTTTATATAAGTCTTTAAAATGGTAGGTTATTTGGGGTTAAGGTAGGGTTTAAAGCTTCAGAAACCCTTAACAACAACAATATGAAAAATGTAAGAACACATATGCCTGCCATCTATATGCTGAACCCTAAACCTCGAAGCCAGGGATCTGGTGGGACGAGTGCTTGGACGGCGATGGCAGCACAAAGGGGCCACCAGGCAGCTGAAACCATGGCAGAGGATCTTTCTAGGGGTTTCGGGTTTAAGGGCTGATAGAGTAGCCCCAACCCTAAACCCTAAACCCTAAAATAGAGTAGCTACCAGGTATCGATGCGGCTTCTACAGGGGGGCTGGTACGAACTTGGGATTTTGGGAGCTCGGCTTGATGGCTGAAGTTTCAGGATCGGTTTAGTGTTTAGGGTTTAGGGGTTTAGGGTTTAGGGGTTTAGGGGTTTTGGGGTTCAGGGTTTAGGGGTTTAGGGGTTTTGGGGTTTAGGATTCTTTTCGTGCGGTGGTATTAGTTAAGGTGGGCTGGGCTGTTTGCGGGGTTTAGGATTTAGGTATGCTGGGGACTCGACAGGTAGGCTGTTAAGGCGGGGTTGCGAGATGCTCGGGTTAACGTCAAGAAATAAAGGTTAGGGAGAAAAGCGTCTGCCGAAAGCTACTTAGTGGGGGCTAACGGGTTTGGGGTGTAGACTGTTAGGGCTCAGGGGCTTAAGAGTATGGGATTTGGAGTGCACAGCTTCGGGCTAAGGGGCTTTGGGTTTGGGGTTCGGCAAAAGCCTTCTTCAATGGCTTGTCCAGAGCCTGCGTAGCAAACAGCCGAGTTGTGTTGTTGTGTCTTCGGGTTTCTACCAATAAAGCCATACAGACTGAAAGGTTTGGGGCGGTCATCAAACCTTACACCCTATCATGCCAGAAGCAGTACACCCTTACCTGCCTCTGTAGAAATGTGATCCAGAAAGACCGGAGACTTTGAACCATGAAATGGTACGTAGGGATCGAAATAGCCCAAAAGCCTTATGCAGTGTGGTCTTTGGGCTCAAAGGCCTTAGACTCTGAGTCCTTAGAGCACTAGGGCTAGCTAGTGAAGCCCTTCACCGTCAAAGAATTTCCACGTAGCCCGGTTCTCGAAGTACCGCAATACAGGGGCCTTGATTCAAGTCGGGTCCGAAGGTTTACAACGGGTTTAGGGCTTAAGGCATAGAGTTTAGAGTAAATTTACGGTTTATGGATCTTGAAGCTCTGGGTTGGGATTGAAATAGTCAGGTTGGCGATCAATAATGCTGGCGCCTCAAGGGTTTGCTCTGCAATCAGTGCAGCACCTCTGAGGGACCTTTTTCTGAAGTTCAGCGTAGGGGCCTTTAGTGTGGGGCTGATTGTAACTAGGGTCTGGGGTTTAGAATTTAGTTTAATTTAGGGAATTCTAACACCTGTCAGGGCGGGTGCTTGGTAGCCCCAAGACGCAACATGTCTTCCAGCACATGTCCTTGGAAGTATCCGCACCATAATGCCAAACATGCCCCAAAACCCTAATCATGAACCTTCAACCTCAAACCCTAAGCTCTAGAGTCTAGATGCAGCAAGCTCTTGAGATTCTGTCGAGGTCTCGCACGCGGAAGACACGCTACAACAGGAGATTCCTCGTCACAGTTTCGGGAGATGGCGAACTCAGGGTGACAGGAAAGACTGAGTTTGGGTTTTAATGTAACAACCTGATTAAGAAAGCTTGGGCCTTTATTTGGGTTCCTTATATGAATCCTACTATTTTGGGTTTATAGGCTCAGGGTTTCTTAATCAGGTTCCTACATTAGGGTTCAGGGTTTCTGACTTAGGGCTTTCTTGAGGGGGGTTTAGGGTTTAGGGGTTTAGGGGTTTAAGGGTTTTGGGGTTTAGGGTTTAGGGTTTAGGGGATATTGTTTCATAAAGTCGCTGCAATACGCCGCTGAGATAGCCAGTAAGGAGCTAAGCTTAAGGGTCTGCATTGTTTGAGGTTTGCAATTCCGCGTTGAGGGTACTGCTTGGGGAAAAAACTATACTCACTATCAAGAAAGACACTGCTCTCAAATACCAACATGGCAACAATGACAACAATCCTGACCGCAGCAAGAAGAATATTGGGAGAAACAGAGCCTGGCATTTGCAACAGTAGCAGATGACCGTAAATAGCAATATTGAAACTCAACACAAAAACAAGCAACAGTAACAGTAGTGGTAACGCTGGCGCCCTAAACCCTAAACCCTATACTAGTACTGATAGTGGAACACCAACACGGGCCACGTGGGAGGAGCCTCCTGGCTTGTCAGATTCATAGTTTAAAGGCTCCATGTACCTTTATAGTAGATACTTAAGCCTTAAAGGGGTGCCTATATAGGTACTTTAAGGCCTAAGTATATACTATATGGGTACATGGAGCCTTGAGGAGTTGTGTTGGTCGATTAGGAACGGAGCCCGGTAAGTTGCAGCCCACTGCTGTTCAAAACAAGAGCCTCCCCAGCAAAGCAAAGAGAATTAGGGCACGTGGCCAACGTAAACCCTAAACTCTAAACCCTAAACTCTGGACCCTAAACCCAAAAATTCTAGAACCCTGCCTTATAATACCGACCCCCCAGCCTTATCGGTTAGATCGTAATCTCTGGACCACCAGCTCTTGTCACCAGAGGGTCGCTATGAAGTCTATGTATGAGAACCTTAAAGCCTAAACCCCAAAACATTGAGGGTGTCCCTAGACCCCGCAACTACCCTCTTCTTACCCTAAACACCCACTGCGGTTGATGAGATAAATCCTGCATTACCCATAATTATATGGAATATAACACCATTCCCATAGTTTAGGGTCCTTAAGGTAATGCCCTAAACCTCAAACCCTAAACCCTCATATCATCAACCGTATTAGGGACCACAAGGGCTCTATCAAAGGGCTCTTGAGGGGTCCTGGTCTGCTCTGGGGGCTCTTGAAACAACAGGTTCAGGTAATATGGGGGCCTTAAATAATTATGGTAGAGTTTAGGGTTTAGGATAAGGGCCTTAATAACTAGGGTTTAGGATAGGGGCCTTAATAGTTAGGGTTTAGGGTTTTTGGGGTATAGGGTTTAGTAGGGTTTGGGTTTAGGGTTTAGGTTCAGCTAATTTCGGGGTCGTAATAATTAGAATAGGCTTCCTTTAAAGGGGTCCTAAAAGGGATTCATAAAGGTACCATAATATAGGCGCCTTAATGATCAGAATAGGGTTCCCGATTAATGTTACAAGTACTATAGTATAATATACCCCAAAATCCTAGTCTAATTATTAATGCCCCTATATTAAGTGTAGAGGGCCTAAGACCCCAAAACCCCGACCCAAACCTTGGCATTTAAGCCTGGGGGGGGGTTCAATCCTAGCGACCCTCATGCTTGGTTCCTCGCACCCTTAGGCTTAGGATTTAGAGCTTGAGTGAAGATTTACGATGCAAGCTTTTCAAGCACGTCAAGATACAACTGAGACATAAGACATAGGACAGAGGTTGGCTCCGAAGACGACTGCATCCGGGTCGCTGCGACATTGACACACTGTTGGGTCGCCCGAAAGCCATCAGGATTGATTCTTCGTGTTTTACCATTGTCTTTTCGGGATTAGGGTTGCATAGGGTTTTGAGTCTTGAGGTTTCAGAATTGGAGCCCTACCACTTCAGGGCACAGGGTGCAGCAACAGGATGATCGGAGAGCGTTGTCTATGACTAGGGCCTATAGAGCTTACGGACCACTTGCAATGGGGCATGTATGTCGAACAGGCTCATAGCGGCATGGGGCATTCAATGGCGTCCAGGTTTAGGGTTGGAGGAGCTAAACCCTAAACCCTTAACCCCTAATCCCTAAACCCACAGTTACTTTTTGTTGCAGACGAAGCCCCGCAAAGCTGAAAGGATCGCTGGATACTTTGATCGGTACCGACCCCACCACGTAACAGTCTATATTAGGGGTCATATCGAGGGCTATATATAAGGAACTATATTATAGATATTGTTCAGTTGTTACAGTGGGGGCAGTATCCAATTTACAGTGGTTTTCCAGGCATTAAGCGGACGTTTTAGAGTTTGGGTCTTAGTTGCCGGGGTTCCTCTGAGGGTTTCCACTTATAGAAGGGTTGCTTACGTGCTTTAGGGTTTGGAAAAGCGTAGTGGCCTCACTAATTCGTACAGTCATTCAGGCCCCTTTAGTAGGCGTCCCACTTCGCGCATATCAACACCTGCAACGTGGTGTATGGCTCTCAAGCTTGTGGTTCAGAGTTTGGCATTCCAGGCTTTATGTCGATGTGAACAACAGAAGGTCTTTTACCCTAAGGCTCAAAATGGCCCAAAAGCCTTATATAATATGGTCTTTAGGCCCAAAAGCCTTAAAATATGAGCCCTTAGAGCCTGAGGGTTATGGCTTTGCAATGGCTCTGCTGAGTTGGAAAGTTGCACGTATACCAAACAGCCTCGGGCCCTTGGCCTGATATAGGGGCCTTCATCATGAAAATACAGGTTTGAGGTATACTGTACCTTAACCCTGAAGAACCTACCTTTTTAGGGTTCCTTATTATGATTTCCTTATATGAGTCCTTAAACAGGTAGGTTCTTCAGGGTTAAGGTATGGTATACTGTGATGCTGCTTACTTATATTATTGACTGCAAGCGGCTACTATTTTTGAAGTTTTTCCGTTACATTGAATCCAAAGCCCTCCATGGCCCAACTGGCTTTCCGGCGACCTCTGACATTGGAACACAATGTAAGCCGGGCGTTCTGTGAATGTGGGGACCTCGTTTAAATATTTTTGGAATAGAGAATCCTTCAGAAGGGAGCCCATTCTCAAGATTCCCAATGCTTGCACATCCCAGTATTGGCTAACTAAGGCCCCAAGTTTAGGTAACTCGAACTCGAGCATTATGTCCAAGTGGTTAAATATGCGGGGTTGTAGCTATAACGTTAACTATAACCCGTAAACCCAAAAAACAATGCATCCCTGCAGAATCCCTTGGAAAAGCCACTGAAAAAACAAATAGGTTCCCCATATAAAGAGTCTTAAGAAACAGACCCCTTGCCCCTCGCTGAATAAAAGCGACAAGCGGTACTACGAAGGAGCTAGGAGACCCTTCAACCCACCTAAACCCTAAACCCTAAACCCCTAAACCCTAAACCCCTAAACCCTAAACCCTAAACCCCTAAACCCTAAACCCTAAACCCCTAAACCCTACACCCTGACCCCAGAGATCCCTCGCTGAAGGCTCACTAACCGTGCTGCTGAGGCAAAGCCCCGTGTTGCGCACTCCTGCTCGTTGAGGTGAAAGCGGCCCGGGACCCTGAACCCTAAACCCCTAAACTTTAAACCCTAAACCCTAAACACTGAACCCTAAACTCTAAACCCTAAACCCTTAACACTGAGCCCTAAACCCTAAACTGGGCTTTTGTTAAGGACTTTAAATTAGGTTACCATACCCATAGGTGACCTTTTTGGGTCGGCACGGCCTAAGGTCTGACTCTATAAACCCTACACGTTTAAACCGCTAAACCCTTACCCCTACCTTAAGCACGAAATGAACACCACAAAGGGCTTAACTAAGGTTCAAACACCATAGACGGGTTCATGGTATAAGGGTATCGGGCCCCTATGTGTAAGGGCCCTTTGGTCCCTGAAGTGCTTTGGCGGCTCAGGGTTAACATAGGGGCCTTAATATTACCTATACTATTTCGGGGTTCCTTATGTTGACTATAGTATAATGTGCCCCAAGACCCTGTTCTAGTTATTAAGGCACCTATATTAAGGCTTTGTTGTGCGGCTAAGGGCCTGTACTTGGAGGATCATGGGACTTAGTAACTAGAGCTATAATTAAGGTAGCTATACTTACAATTACTTATAACCCCACTTAGGGTACTTATAACCGTACTTACCAAGTCCCATGATCCTCCAAGTAGTTATTAAGGCACCTACATTAAGGCTTTGTTGTGCGGCTATATAAGGGCCTGTAACCTCAGGGCAAGAGTGCGTCGCGACTGCCACCAGCCAGGAAAACGAGGAGCCAGCGGCCAAACGCAAACGAAAATCCGTGACTGCCCCAAAAGAGTGAACCCCAAGGGTCCAAAGGACCCAATAATTAGGTACTCGGTCTTAGGATAGTAGTTATGTAGGTTAGGATTTTGGAGAGTATATGATTATTAGGTATTTGGACCCTTGGGGGAACTTGCAGGCCATTTCCTAAAAGGCTTGAAGGGTTTTTGCAAAAAAGTAGTAAAGGGAAGAATGCCGAAGCAATAGTGTAGGTACCAAAACCCTTTCCCGAAAGGAGTATCGGTGACTTAAAGCCCTACTGTTGGTCTACATACTTGGACTCTCTACAACCCTACAACAAAGCTATATCAGCCCACAACCCTCAGCCCAAGAAGCGCTTGAAAGCCGGTAAGGCTTTGGGTTCTTGGGTACTTCACATGCGACTTCTCTGGGTCCTTGGACACCTAGGTTGCTTGACTGCAACTTGCCTCCAATATTATCGTATAATGGGATCCTATGTGCTGCAACTTAGGCCTTATAGGTGTCCGGACAGCTGGGGCATTCCCGGATGATTCTGCGCTCTGTTCGGGGACATACCCCCCAGAATAGCTGCAGACGGGCTTCGGAAACATTAACGATCCTGTCATGCAACCCCGCTTATTACTAGATCCTCTCTTCTCAAGGGCCTCCAGATTCATTCTAGTCCATGGTCCAGATAGTATTCGAACGGTAAAGTTAACTGTCTATTCCTGCTTGGGTTGAAGTCTGAAGTACCCATGAAGATGTAAACGGTTACCCAACTATGACAAAGCATTGTGATCCCTGGGGTCCAGGATTTCACCGTTTCGAGTTTAGGGAACCCGGGTCCTTAAACCTTTAGGGCTTAGGGTTTCAAGGTTTTGAGCGGGCAGAAGCCATGCGCCCAACCCTAACCGCATAATCCGGGGACCCCAGAGAGTATGGTTTAGTTGTTTAAGGTTTTGGTTTGGGGGTGCAAATGCTATAGAAAAAGGTTCGGAAGAATACTTGTATTGCTAGGGATCCTTCCATCTCCTTCCGAGACCCTAAGCCCTAAATCATAGACCTTCGACCGTGGACCCAGACCTAATTAAGCCATACTCAAGGCATCGGAAATAGTCCTCTGCCCATCCGCGCAAGGCTAGTCCTACAAATGCACTACGCCTCGTGCACCTTCGCTTGCACAGCACTCAGTAGCAGCCTTGAAGGCAGTTGAGGTTCAGAGCTAGACAGTGGAGAGCTTTGTCTTTCGAGTTCAGATAACAACAACGGCAAACTTGAAGCTTTTCAACACTACTACTCGCCACCCAGACTGAGAACCAAGATCTAGAAAAAAAACAAACCGGCTGCAACAGGCACGGACAAATCCGCACTTTGGCAGTTTCGCAGAATACACTCAGCAGAACACCAGCCAAACCTTAACGCTGGCTCTACTCTAAGCCTTATAAGCCCTAAGCAGCAAACCCTACTAGCAAGTAGGCATGCTCTGGACTAGATCGTGAAGCCTTAACCTGAATGAACCCGGAAGCCAACCTTAATGTAGAGCTAACGCCCCCCCCCCCCCCCCCCACCTGTCTTTAAGAGCCTCAACATGAGGATCCCTAGCCCAGCTCTTGCTTGACGGGATCACTACTTAGAGGATCATGGGACTTAGTAACTAAGGCTCCTTTAAGGGTTCCTTAAAGGGTTCCTCAAAAGGGACCTATAAAGGGTTCTATAAGAGGGGTTTAGGGTTACTTAGAGGATCATGGGACTAAGTAACTTAGCAACTAGGGTTATAATCAAGGTAGCTGTACTGATACTTGCTTATAACCCCACTTAAGGTGCTTATAACCTTACTTACTAAGTCCCATGATCCTCCAAGTAGCACATCCCTTGTCAAGGGCGTTTATGGATCCCTGCAAAACTCCTTCCTAAGTACTAAGCTCAACTCTAGTCGGCGCATGCTCCTTCAAACGAACTCTGCCAAATCTCAACTCCATGATCAAAGGATCAGGGGGGCCTCGGTTCTATGTGGGATAACCGGTTAAGGTTTAGGGTTTAGGGTTTAAGGTTTAGGGATTACGGTTTAGGGTTTAGGGGTTTAGGGTTTAGGGATTACGGTTTAGGTTTTGGATGCTTGGATGACTCTATACGACGATATCACAAAGCTAGCCGGTCATTCAGAACTCATGTTACAGGGTGGACAGGCCTGGGGGCGGACAGGTCCACCTCCCGCACCACGAGACCCGTGACGAAGTCTCCGGCCTCAGTGGTCACGAGTCGGCCACCATGGCCTGGGTTCTTGTTAAGGCACTTAGTTTAAGTTAGCATAGTAGGGATGTATACTTAGTAGATAGTATGGTGTCGTTCTTATGGTAACTTAAATTGCACCCCTTAACAAGCAGCACTCTTTCAAGATACTGCCTGTTTGCCATACGCTGCTCTCTTGGCCGTGAAACATCCGATTTGAGGCAAGGTCTTGGGTACTTGCCCCCCTAGCTTTCCCATGATGGAGAGACTCATGGCACAAAATCTGGGCATGTACGGTGTCCGCCGCGATGGAGTATGTAGGGCCAATGTAAGGCTATCGGGTGCTTGAGGTTTAGGGTTGTAGGGTTTAGGGAGGAGGTTTGGGGGAAATATCCTGATTCTATTCCGTTGGGTTCCTTACTATAACCAAAGTATACTCTACCCCCAAAGCGTAGGCCATCATATTCGAAATCTCGGCCGCTGGTATGTTCGCAGGCTGGTATCATGATTTTCGTGCGACGTTTGAACAGATTTGGTTGTGTTGCTGTTGGCTTCTGCAGGGTTTAGGGTTTAGGGTCTAAACCCTAAACCCTAAACCCTAAACCTAGATGCTTGGGTTCGAAGTGTGGGCCTTCAACCAAGGGTTTCCACTTGGGCCTAGGGTTTAGGGTTTAAGGGTTTAAGGGTTAAGGGTTAAGGGTTAAGGGTTAAGGGTTTAGGGGTTAAGGGTTAAGGGTTAAGGGTTTAGGGTTTAAGGGTTAAGGGTTAAGGTTTAGGGTTTAGGGTTTAAGGGTTTAAGGGTTTAAGGGTTTAGGGTTTACTTTCTTGCAAACCCGCAGCTGCAGATGACCTGGAAGTTCAGATTCGTCAGCCTTTCAATGTCTGAATATAGGGGCCTTAATGATTGGAATAGGGTTTTGGGGCCATTATACTATAATTATAATAAGGATGGTCCGTTGAGATTGAACCTGGCAGAGTTGCACTGGTAGACAAGCAGCAAACTCGATCTCTAACTCTTCAAACCGTACAGCTCCAGGTGGCAAATTCCGGCGTTTTAAATTGCACCAATCCATCAGCTATGCTTGGGCAGATAGTCGCAAAACTCCGCCTGAGCTGAACCCCAAACACTAAAACATAAGCCCTAAACGTTTGAACCCCTGCATGACCCACATTGCGCTCCCGCACTTCGTCAATTTATAGACCTCCCTCCATACCATCGTCATCTGCCGAAGCCCCTTGATTTCAAAGCCCTCAGTCAAGTACTCTAAACTTTAAACCCTCTCAACTCCAGGTCCAGACCCGCCGGTTTAGGGTTCAGGGTCTAAACAACCCTGAATCAACCTTTCTGAGACCCCACTTGGAGGATCATGGGACTTAGTAAGTACGGTTATAAGTACCTCAAGTGGGGATATAAGTAATCATAAGTATACATAGTTACCTTATTTATAACCCGAGTTACTACTACTAAGTCCCACGATCCTCTAAGCATAAGCTCCCGAGGCCCTGACGCCCAAAGCAACAACTCCCGACAGGATGCCAAACACCTACTATAGGGGCCTTAATAGTTAGAACAGGGTGCCTTTAGAGGGATCCTAAAAGGGTTACTAATAAGGGATCTACAGTAGCGTTGTATGATATAGGGGCCTTAATAATTCGAATAGGGTTTTGGGGCCCATTATACGGTATAAGTATAATAATTAAGGAATTACATCCCCAAAACCATTGTAAGGGTGGTCTAATGACAGTACAGGTGGGGCCTCTGGGAAATGATGCCTCGATAAGGTGCTTAGGCCCTAGACTGTGACAGTAGCTCTGAATCTTGCTGGAACTGTAAGCCCTGAACATTGACCTTAACTTAAGTCCCAAACCTTACGCAACCCGTCAGCTGAGTTCCCCAGACTGACAGCTTCCGCTGGGGTGGAAGGTCCGGCGCTTCGATAAAGCCTGCGTTGGAGGCTGAGTGTTCTCAGGGAATTTCTAGGTTTATGGTTCAGGGTGTAGGCTTTTGCGGCTTAGGGCTTAAAGGGTGTAGGATTAGATGTGTTTTTGGGGTTGGGTTAAGGAGACGAGGTGTTTTTGTGGGGCCTTGGGTTTAGGGTTTAGAGTGGCTATCATTCTTGGAGTTCTAGGGCTCTTAGGGTTAGAAGGGTCTAGGAGGGGGTGTAGGCTTTCGGGTTCCGAGGGCTCTGCAGCTTGTTAGGGCTTAGAGGGTTCGTTATGTTTTGAGATGTTCTCATTGGGTCTTTTAGGCCTTTGCTTTGGACATTGATTTCAACTTCTGCTGGTATGCGTTTTCAGGGATGAGGGCGTATCTTGTCCATTGCGGTGAGGTTAATTAAGTTGACATGAATGGCTGTTTACCCGGTTCGTATGGGCTTAGATGTCGTTGTAGGGTTTATTGATGGCCATCATACTAAAGTTTGACAGGGCCTTGTAGGGCTCTATATGGGTGGTTGTCAAAATTAAGGTCCCTTTTTGGGGTACCCTAACTACTAGGTGCCGTACTCTATTAGGGACCCAAAAAGGGACCATAATTTTGACAACCACCCATATAAGCCCTAAACTTGCACCCCAAGCCCTACTTCCCCAATCCCTAGAAGACTGTCAGATTAGAAACCTAGCAGAAACCTCACACTTGTAGCACCCTTTCGGAACCCACATGACCCAAACTCTAAATTGTATGCCCTCCATCCCACACCAGACATGCAAAAACCTGACCCTAAACCCCAAGCCTAAAACGCCAGGGCCAAAGCCTAAGCCCCAGCCAAGAATAGACCCCAAAACCCTGAACCCAAAACCCCTAAACCCCAAACCCTAAACCCCAAAACCCCTAAAACCTAAACCCCAAAACCTCAAAACCCGTAAACCCCTAAAGTCAAAACCCTGAACTCTTGGTCTCCGTGCCGTCGATCTCTGCCCCGATGTTGACGAAAGCGCCAAGCCATGTCGAGTGAAGGATGACCCCGCCAACCTGGCTTGGGTTTTAGAGTTTAGGGTTTAGGGTTTAGGGGTTTAGGGGTTTAGGGGTTAGGGTTTAGGGTTTAGGGTTTTCAGGGCTGTTGTAAGGGTCTCTCTTTACCCATAGGCCCCATAGCAGTTCCTTTTCGGGATTCCCTTATAGGATTCTGAATATGAACCCCAAACAGGAACTACTTTGGGGCCTATGGGGGTTTAGGGCCTCTAAACCCTAAACCCTAGACCGTTAAAGTTTAGGGCTTCGGGTTCAGGGTTTAGGGCTCAGGATTCATGGGGGTTTAGGGTTGTTTCTATGATTCCTGGGTTCTTAGGGCTCCTTCTGGGTTTTGGGGTGTAGGGTCGATAGGGGTTTAGGGCTATGGCCTGGCTTAGGTTTCGAAGGGTGTTGTATGAATATATTTGTTTCTTTGCTTCGGGCAGGGTTTAGGGTTTTAGGGGTTTAGAGATTACGGGTTTAGAGATTCGGGGTTAGGGTTTAGGGTTTAGAGGTTGCGGGGTATAAAGTTTAAGTTAAGGGCTAGGGCTTAGAGGTTTAGCAGGCTGCAATATGTGTTGTTTAGCTGAATTTTTGTAAGGGCTCCTTTAAAATGTCATAGGCTTACATATGTGGTGTTTGGTTTACAGTATCACATGTTACTTTCGGGGGCGAGTGTACGATGCAGAGCTTTTGGGTTTAGGGTCACTTGCGGCAAGACGTTCGAGTTTCAATGTGCACCTCCGATGGAAAAGTGCAGCTCACAGGCTCACAGTATACCTCCATTCCAAGGTTCATAGGTTGTTTAGGGTTTAGGGTTTAGGGGTTTAGGGTTTAGGGGTTTATTGGGGGTCCTGGGCCTATAAGGTTTATAGGGTCTAGGGACGGTTTGGGGTATGGCACCAGCTTGTTCCCTGACCACAGGGGTCCAGCTCCTTAATATCGTGGGGTTCTACATGCCCAGAAAGGTCACAGTGCCGCGGGTCACCATGCCCAAACCCCGACCCCACAAACCTGAAACGAAAAAACAAAATCCAAGAAACAACAAGGACGGAACCCTAAAATCTATATGCCATTGTAAGCCCGACACACAGAACCACTAAACACTCTCAAAGTTGGGTTAGTTCTCCCTAAACACCCTAAACCCTAAATTCTGAATCCTAAACCCTAAACCCTAAAACCCTAAAGCCCTAAACCCTAAAACCCTTACTGTAACCCTGAACAGATGTTCTGGTGGGGGAAGTCTGCCTTGGATCCCACTGACAGCGCAGTAAGTGTTCGCTGGCTCCGAATACCTAGTCAGGGCTTACCAGGCTCTATAGGGTTTTATGGGGGCTACGGTTTCGGCTTTCTAGGGGTTTCGGGGTTCCTTTCAGGATCACTAGGGGTTCTTTTAAGGGGTTCTTTTAAAGGGATCTACAGGGGTCTATAGCGTTTAGGTGGTCAGGGTTTCGGGTGTTCAGGTTTAAGGTTTAGCGGTTTAGGGTTTAGAGTGTGGGCTTCTTTTGCGTTTAAGATAGCTAAAAGGTGCTTTGAGGGTGAATAGGTTGCTCGGTTTGAGGTTTAAGGTATGCGGGCATTGAGAATCAGACACGGGGTCAGGGTAGACAGAATGCTTCATTTCAGGCTGTCTGTACGGGCTTCGTGGGACTTTACTTTAGGACCTGCAGAATTGGGATTCAAGCTTTGCGCATGCCAAAGTATGATAAACGAGACGGTGCTGTAAGGAGGTTTGTGTACCCTAAACCCTAAACCCCTAAACCCTAAACCTGATCCAGGAAACTGCGGGATACCCAGTCGAGGACTACAAGGGTCTTCAAGGCTTAAGCTGAATTCCACGTTCGTATGTTCACGTATACAGCCACATGCAGATGTGCTTCTACCCCCCCGCCTTCTCTATCCGGAACCTTCAAGCTCTCGCTATGCAAGGGAGCCCTCAAACCCTAAACCCTAAACCCTAAAGCCTTTATAGTAACCCTTCTAGAACTCCTTGCAGGAATCCTAACAGAACCCTTTTAAGGGGGCCTTGTTCTAGCAAAAGCACGCAGCGTGTGTGCTCTTTTGTGACAGGTTGGGGTTGAGGGCTGAGGGACTCCAGTGCTCCGAAAAGCCTAGGCCTAAAGAAGTACCTGCATGGGGTAGACTTACCCAATCATAATAGCAATGCCGACTATAGACAGCCTACCTTCCACTATACAGGCAATTAAGACCCTTCGGGTTGGAAGTTCACAGGCCAAGGGATAGGCAAAGGGTCGTAGAGTCGTCGTAGAGCTTTAGAGCACAAGCTGTTCTGTCCTGCCTTCCATTCTGTAGGTTTGGGGTGATGGGGTTGCTGGTGTATGAACCACGAAGCTCGACGATCCGTCCAAATATACGTTGGCCCAACAAGTACGAAATCGGAGCTCATGTCTGTGGGGCCTAAATCATGTCGTTGGGCCCCCTTCTCTCGGGGACGGGACCCCCCCCCAAAGCCCCCTGAATCAAAAGAACAAAACAAAACTCGCTCAAAACCCCGTCAAAACCCACACCTGGACCTGAACATAAGTTCGATAAGCCCTTAAGTAATCCTAAACCCTACAAGCCTTGAACCCCTCAAGTCTATCAGCCCTAAACGCCCTGTCAATTCTATAACGGTTTAGGGTTTTAGGGTTTAGGGTTTAGGGTTTAGCCCCGAGCTCAGCGGCCTTTCTCCGCGCCCTCCCCCGCTTGTGCCGGGCTGGACCGTGACCGGCTGGCCTGGCTGGAGCTCACTCAAGGGTTGAGGGCCTTTAATAAGGGTTTAGGGGCTAGGGTTCCTTAAAAGGAGCTATAAGGGTTCCTATAAGGGATCTATTGGATATGAGGGTACTTTAGGGTTTTCGGGTTTAAGGTCTAGGGCTCATTTAGTGTTGCAGGGCTGAGAGTTCAGAGGTTCAGGGCTCAGGGGTTCACGGCTTAGGGATTACAAGTTCAGGATTCAGTTGAGGGGTTTTAGGGTTCAGGATTTAGGGTTTAGGGTTTAGGGGTTAGGAAGTTTTATAATTAGCAGTGTTCTGCAAGGGGCTCTTAGTCAGGGATCTAGGAACGTGGGTTCAGGGACATCGGGATTTTCCAATGGCAATTGGGTGCGAGCAAAGAGATCTACATAGATAAGGCTTCGGGGCTGTGCGGAGCTCAGCCGACCCTAAACCCTAAACCCTAAGCCCTAAGCCCTAAACCCTAAGCCCCTAAGTTCTTGTCAGCAGACTCAGAATCTCCCAGTGCCATGTCTTTGTGGCTCAGCGATGCGCTGGGGATGAAAGCCACGACAGCCTGGAAGACCATTCGGGATCCTTTAGTGCTATGTTCACCTGTAGCCCTAAGGCTCCATGTACCCATACTTGGAGGATCATGGGACTTAGTAAGTACGGTTATAAGTACCCTAAGTGGGGTTATAAGTAATTATAAGTATAGTTACCTTAATTATAACCCTAGTTACTAAGTCCCATGATCCTCTNGAGGATCATGGGACTTAGTAAGTACGGTTATAAGTACCCTAAGTGGGGTTATAAGTAATTATAAGTATAGTTACCTTAATTATAACCCTAGTTACTAAGTCCCATGATCCTCTAAGTATAGTATATACTTAGGGACCCCTTTTAATGCTTAAGTATCTACTATAAAGGTGCATGGAGCCTTTGGGTACATGGGTTCCAAACCCAAAGGGCCTAAGTACCTGCGCACCCATGTATGGATACTTCCATGGTGGTTGAAGGGATCTAGACTCGAAGCCCTTGAGCACTGGCTATCGCTATCATCGCCTGTCTGCTGCTACGGTTGATGATATAAATCCTGCATTACCTTAAACACCCCAACCTATGGGCATTATGGTATATTCCATATTATTTGTAATGCAGGATTTATACCACCAACCGTAGAAAGACATAAATTTAAGAAGGAAGACTGACGTAGCCACATGCACAAAATACTAATTCCTACAATCGAGTCCACTCTCTGTGCTATATGGACTCCTCAACCCGCAACCTCTGTAGTCCAAGACGGAACCCATAAAGCCTTTAAACCGCTCATAACCTACTAATATACTCGGGATCCTTTGCTGAGCCTGCTGGAGCCCTATAACCCCCAAACCCTAAACCCTAAACCCCAGACCCCCAAACCCCTAAACCCTTCACCCATACACCCTTAAACCCCTAAAGCATTTAAGCCCAACATACTCTAAACACTATAAAACCCTCATAGATCCCTTGTAGGAGCCCTTAGAGTTCCTTTAGATCAACCCTTGTTATTCCCTTAAGGGAACCCTATGCCCTAAACCCTAAACCCTAAACATTTCAGCCCCTCCCTTAAGGAACCCTTCGAATTCCGTTAGGGGAACCCTTATACTTCCCGAAAACGGAACCCTTATGGGTGGTTGTCAAAATTAGGGTCCCTTTTTGGGTACCCTAAATAAAATAGGTGCCGTATTATAATAAGGACCCAAAAAAGGACCATAATTTCAGAACCGCCCTTATAGTTCCCTCAAAGGAACCGGAACCCTAGTAGCCCTAAGCACGCGGGGTCCCGGACCCAGCACCGGCCGCTCTTTTTCACCTCTGGCACCTTGGGCTCCCTGCAGCACGGCGTAGGGTTTGAGGTTTGGAGTTTAGGGTTTAGGGGTTAGGGTTCCTTTAAAGGGATCTATAATAAAGGGGGTCCTTTAAAGGGATCTATAGGGTTTAGGGGTTAGGGTTTAGGGCTTGGAGTTTAGCGCGGTGTAGCGTAACCCCTTTAAGGGGTCAGGTTAAAGGGATCTCTGGGGTTCTATAGGGTTTTAGGGCTTGAGGTTCAGGGTTTATAAGGCTTAGAGTTTACTTGAAGGGGCAGGGGACTTAGTAAGTTGGTTATAAGTAGGGTGATAATTAGGGTAACTCCATTTAGGGCACTTATAAGTCTACTTATAACCTACTTGCTAAGTCTCCTGCCCCTTCAAGTAGGGTTTGGCTATAGGGGTTAGAGTTCAGGGCGCGAGGTCTTTATCAGACTTTGAGTTAAAGTTTAAGGCTAAAGCTTAGGGGTTTATAGGTTTTTAAGGATGTACCCTAGGTTTGATAGAGTTTAGGGTTTCGGGGGCTTGAAACAATTTTAGGGCTTGGGCTTTCCAGGTGTTTCTAGGATTTGCTGCGGGCCTCAGGAGTTTACCTACTTTTGTCGGATTCTGTGTTTCAGGGCTTACGGCTTATAGGGTTTAGGGTTACGGGGGTTTAGGGTTTCGGGGGTTTAGGGTTTAGGGTTTTAGGGCTTACATAAACCCACAAAAAATCAGTAGAAGACCGGCTCAATACCTACAAAGGGCAAGTGTTCTACATACTTTTCGGGTCCAGGTAGGCCCTAAACCTTCAACCCTGCAAAGGGTTTGATGGTTGTGGCGGGCGGCTTGAGGTCGTTCGGTTTCAGGCCGGCTGCAAGGGCCAAGGGGAGTATAGGTGTCTTGACAACGAACAAAAGGGGAATTACAGCGGTCATAGGCTTCGGGGGTTTTAGGGTTTAGGGGTTAGTGTTCGGGGTTTAGGGGTTCAAGGGTTTAGGCTGTCCCTAAAGACTCCATGTGCCCGAATAGTATACTTGCGCCCCAAAGTACCTATACAGGGACTACTTTAAGGCCAAAGTATACTATTTGGGTACACGGACCCGTAGGCCGTAGACTTTGACCCTGATGGCTCCAAACAGCACCTAAAAGAATGATCTCAACATGAGCACTGAAAGGCAAGACCCTTATGTTTCAATGCTTCGTCAAGACCCCACTCATGACGACTTAATTAGCATTTTACATGCAGTAGAATTTCGGGTTTAGTTTGGGGCTGACAATAAGGCTTATAGGCTTACACACAGAGAGTTTCACAACATCGAAGGATGCTTGATATGCGGAACCGTGATGCGGGAGCCAGTGTTTTGTTCCTACTTCCCACCAGCGCACCTCGCGGCCTTAGCACGCTGGAGCGCAGCAGCAGCCAGGCTCCTCCAAAAGGGTAGCAACGATGCAGGACCTGTTACTGTTGTGACTCTTTGTTTCTGCAGCTGCAGAAGGGTGTAGAAACAAACATCCCATGTAAATCCGAGTCAAGGACTGCTACAAGTAAGGGTCAAAGGCACGGTAAAACCTACATACAAAGCTACTATCCTAAACCTGAATACCAGTTATTTCAAGCCCTGCTAAGCCCTGTAGATACCCAGAGGGTCCACATATACTACTATTATGGAACTAGGTCCCCAAAACCGGTAATTTGGGGCCGGATTCCATCATTGGAGTATATATGGACCCTCTGGGTTAGCATCAAATCCAAAAGCTCATGTTAGGGCCCCAAGAAAGCACATAAGCAAAAATAAAGACAGGGATATCCCATATAAACTCCCTTATAATGAAGCCCGTTAAGGTAGGGATATCCCCATAAAATGCTTATGCTTACGTGCTTTTGGGGGTCCCTACATGTTGGTGTGCCAAGCATTGGATTCAATGCTTGGCCAAAGCACCATGTAATGTAGGGGCCTTAACTGGACCCAAGAGTAGCCTGGGAATAAAAAGGGTTGCCCTTTTTGGTTTAAAGGGGCTTATAAGGGAACCTGAAACCTAAAAAAAGGAATAAGCGCCTACTCTAGGTCCTAGTTAAATGAAGCGTATATTATCGAACAGTTGTGATAAGGAGCCCTCAGGAATGATTTTGTTAATTCTCCAGGATTCTGTAGTCTGTACTATATGATACCTTTCTACCCTATAGTCCGGTATAAACCTTAGCCGAGGCCCCTCTTCGCATCAACACGAACATCAGGACACCCATTCAAAGGAATCTCAGAACCTATCTCGGCACATACAGATAACCTTACTTGAATCAAAACCATACAACAACGCCAATTCAGCAAGACTAGCCTAGATCCTACGTAAACTTAAAGCCGGCCATTCCCTCCACCCACCCCTTAAACCCACATGGCTGAAATGTGGCACGGTCTCCTGGCGCGCAGTGTATTCGGCTTAGGTGCAGGCGTCACCTGGCAACTGTAGGTACTTGAGGCGATCGGTTTGGGGTCACTTGGAGTTGGGATTTGAGGTCCTTGTTGGGAATAAGGGCTTAAAACAAGGGTTTAGGGTTTAGGGATTGAAATCTTCAGGGTTTAGGGTTAACAGGACAAGAGATCCATGAAGTCCTTGTGCTCACTAGGTTGCTACCGACGCCGTGTCATGCAGTGCCAGGGTAGGGTCACCCGAGCCTCGTGCAGAAAGCTCGTTCAACCCTGAAACTTGGGCTCATAAACTTCAGAAAGCCTCCAGCGACTGAAACTGTTGCTGCCTTTTCAGCAGGTAAATAAATAACCATATTCATATTGCAGCACTCGATTGAAAAATGAAGGCAGTGCTACCAGTAGAGCTCGAGAGTTTGCTCTACACACCCACTATTGAGGATAGCACGGTCTCGCACTCTCACCCTTGGTAAGCACAACAGCTAAATTACTGGAGAACTCCCACATACAAAGAGGAGCCACGCCGAAATGCCTTTCAAGCCAAACCGCTACGCCACGTCAACCTTGGATGGGGCCGGGGGGTCGTGGTATAGGGACATTACACAGAAGGACAACGCTGTGTGTTTTTCGAGGTAGCTGCGCACGAGATGAGCATGTGGATGTACACCTGCGCACTTGAAGTACAAGCCTTCGAATGCTGTGCGGGACATGGATGGGGTCCACACTTGGCTGCTTTGTGCTCTTGTGGGTATGCAGACGTGCAAAGGGCGACAAGGTAACCACAAAATTCGATGATAAGCTGCGCAGGAGAGAGGATCCCCGTCCATGGAACATGCCTTGATTGGCGAGTTCACTCCTCTATGCACATGCAGCTTTGTCTGAACATGCAGCTGTCACGAAAGACTGCCACTACAAAGAAGTGGAGTTCCTTCACTCGCGTCCTCTTCATCGCTTGCGGGGCTGTGCAGCCCGATCCTTTTCCTGCTGCTTGCGCCAGGCCACGGCCTGCTTCCAGGCCTTCTCCACCTCCTTCGGCGAGAAGTCCTTCGGGCGGAGCCTCATGTTCCTCTGTTTGCTGGCAATCTTGCAAGTTGCACGCCAGGCCTGCTCACCAAGGCTCCACCTGATTCCCTGCTCCGGCCCGAAAGGCTCGAAGTGCGGGATCTCCGAGAGCGGCTTCACCGGCACCACCTCCTCCTGCAGCCCCAACTCCTTGGCCAGCTCCCGAGCCCTGGCCTCCGCCTCCTCCTTCACCTTGAAATTGCCGCCATAGACGAGTTTCCTGGTGGAGGGGTCTGTGATCTCCACCTGATAGCATCCCCTCTTCCTTTTGTACTTGACTCCCCTCACCATGGAGCCGGAGGCCTTCTCCGTGATGGGCTTCGGCGGCTTTAGCTTGCCCAGGCGCACGAGCTCCTCGCGGAAAGCCTTGGCCTCCTCGAGGGCGGCCTCCAAGGCATCGCCTTCGCTGAGGCCGAGCTTCATGTGCTTGGAGAGGGGGAAGTGACGCTGCTGATTCGGTTTGCCGGGAGCTGACCATTGGACTCTCCAGCAGGCCTTCGCTCTGTGCCAGCAGATTCCCTGGATGCCGCTCTGGCGGTCCAGGCCGCGGAAGCTCTTGGTGACGACTTGTTCGCCCTCAGCTCTCGGCTCGACCTGGCTCGTCGACTCCAAGGGCTTCGGCTCGCCAGGGTCCGGGACAGAGCCCATGGATTCAAAGATCTCGAGGCCCTGCATGGCGGAGCCTCCACCGGTCGGCGAGAGCTTCATCATGCCGTCCTCCACGAGCAACCAGCCATTGCCGGCCCAAGCTCGCGTCGGAAGATCACGCATCCAAGGCCACATCTTCATGCACTCAGCTGCTCGGTGCTGATTGCCGGTTGAGCTCCTGTAGGCCTGTGGCCTGGATCCAGCAGTGGTCACTGGCTGTCGCTCGCTGCTTGGGACACTGTTGTCATGGAAGAGCGCATGGTGTGGATTCTCGCGGTAGAAGTCGCGCAGCTCTCTGAACTGCTCTTTGCCGAGGAGCTGCACGCATGCTGTTGTTGTGTCTCTTACACATCCGTGCCACGGAGCTGTGGCTAAGCCGAGAAACGGGCTGGCCGGACAGCAAGGCTTCGTGGGGAGCCACGTCTTGCCAGAGGATTGAAATGCTAGGCATTTCTCGGCCCACTCTGTCAATCGCGACTCGAAGGATGGAACGGAGTCGTCCGGACTCTTCTGGCTCAATCGACGCCTCTTCGGCCCATGCTGCTCGCAGTCCTCTTGCTTAACTTGCAGGGGCTGCTCCTCATCCACTTTCTCCTGCTTTATGCCGGTCCTTAAATGGAAGGCAACATCAGCAAGTCCGCAAGCAAATGGCAGTAGAAGAAACCGCACCCCAAT
>BGNK01003312.1:0-29564 GCA_003297005.1 Symbiodinium sp. clade A Y106 | reverse complement strand
TTCATAACTGTAACTAGGCCCTCCCAAGATGATGACTGCAGCTAAGGCAAGCACCATAAACAGAGCAAGACAGGATACCTACATGCTGCAAGCCCTCATGCCCAAACGACAGCAGAAACCCCTGAAGCCCGCAACCCGAATTTCGAGGTCCTAACTAAGCCAAGCCTGCACCCAAACCACAAAACCCTACACCTTAAACCCCCGACCCTAGACTCTGGAAGCAATTCCCCTAAATCCCCTTGAGCCCAACACCCCCAAACCTTTACCGGGATGTGTCTGGCAGGAAATTCCATGCCAGTGGAACAAGGCGGGCCTGAAAGATAGGTTACGAGGCTTCACAGGGTTTTACAGGTTTGCGTGGCTTTGGCTTTACAAGCGTCGTGCAGGGACTTTGGGCTTCATGCTTTAAGGGGATCGTGATATGTTATACCACGAGTTGGCAATGGTGTGAAATCAACATACAAGCGGCTTTTCACAGACATTGCTCTCCCTTCAGCAGATTCCAATACAAAACTGTAACATGAAGGGCGGTTGGCTGTCCCGTTGCTGGATGTAGGATTCTAGCAAGTCGTTGAGATCCGAAAGAGACGGCCGTGCCCTGCATGGTATCACTTGCACTTCGGTGTTCGGTCTACACAGCGTACACCCACTTTTTGAGATGACACGGTCTCGCACTCTCACCCTCAGAAGGCCTGCACAAAAAAAACAGTGATTGGGGAACCCTGCCATCGTATGAAAAGGCACAGCACCGAAACGCCCTTCAAGCCCAAACGGTACGAAGTACGGACTCAGGTGAACCTTGGATGGGGTCGGGTCGGGGGGTCGTGGAAGGCTCAATACATAAGCACAAACCTGTCTGTTTTTTCGAGGTGGCTGAGCACGAGATGAGCATGTGGAGCACACATGCGAAGTCGAAGTACAAGACTTCGAATGCGGGACAGAACTTGGATGGGATCCTTGCTTGCCTGATTTGTGCTCTCGTAGGTTTGTGTGCGTGCAAAGAGCGAAAAGGAAACTTCTAAATCGATCATAAGCCGTGCAAGATAGAGGATCCCGGTCCACGGAATATGCCTTTATTGGCGTAGTTCACTCCTCCTTGCACGTGCAGCTTGGCCTGAACATGCAGCTGCCACGAAACTCTGCCACCGCCAAAGGACTGGTGTTCCTTCACTCTCGTCCTTTTCATCGCTTACGGGGCTGTGCAGTCCGATCCTTTTCCTTCTCCTGCTGCTTGCGCCAGGCCACCGCCTGCTTCCAGGCCTTCTCCACCTCCTTCGGCGAGAAGTCCTTCGGGCGGAACCTCATGCCTTTCTCCTTGCCAGAGCAGACGTATCGGACACGCCACGCCTGCTCACAAAGGTTCCACGTGATCCCCTTCTGCGGTCCGAGAGGCTCGAAGTGCGGGATCTCCGAGAGCTGCTTCACCGGCACCACCTCCTCCTGCAGCCCCAACCTCCTTCAAAATGAACATGCCACCGTGCACTCTCTGCTTGGTGGATGGGTCAGTCATCCTCACCTGAAAAACTCCCGTCCTTGTTTTGTAATGGATTCCCCTCAGCATGGAGCCGGAGGCCTTCTCCGTGATGGGCTTCGGCGGCTTCAGCTTGCCCAGGCGCACGAGCTCTTCGCGGAAAGCCTTGGCCTCCTGGAGCGAGGCCTCCGACGCCTCGGCCTCGCTGAGGCCCAGCTTCATGTGCTTGGAGATGGGGAAGTGGAGCTGCTTGTTCCTTCCGGCTTCCTGATGATTCACACACCAGGCGGCCCTATCTGGCTTCCACTGGATATTCTGCACGCCGCTCTGGCGCTCCAGACCGCGGAAGCGCTTCGTGACGACCTGTCCGCCCTCAGCTCTGGGCTCCACCTGGCTTGTCGACTCCAAGGGCTTCTGCTCGCCGGGTTCCGGGACGGAGCCCACGGACTCGAAGATCTCGAGGCCCTGCATGGCGGAGCCACCTCCTGTCGGCGAGAGCTTCATCATGCCGTCCTCCACGAGCAACCAGCCACTGCCGGCCCAAGCTCGCGTCGGAAGGTCACGCATCCAAGGCCACATCTTCATGCACTCAGCTGCTCGGTGCTGATTGCCGGTTGAGCTCCTGTGGGGCTGTGGCCTGGATCCAGCAGTGGTCACGGGCCGTCGCTCGCTGCCAGCATCACTGTTGTCATGGAAGAGGGCATGGTGTGGATTCTCGCGGTAGAAGTCGCGCAGCTCTCTGAGCTGCTCTTTGCCGAGGAGCTGCACGCATGCTGTTGTTGTGTCTCTTACACATCCTTGCCAGGGAGCGGCTGCTAAGCCGAGAAACGGGCTGGCCGGACAGCAAGGCTTCGTGGGGAGCCACGTCTTGCCAGAGGATTGAAATGCTAGGCATTTCTCGGCCCACTCTGTCAATCGNGGCTTCGTGGGGAGCCACGTCTTGCCAGAGGATTGAAATGCTAGGCATTTCTCGGCCCACTCTGTCAATCGCGACTCGAAGGATGGAACGGAGACGTCCGGACTCTTCTGGCTCAATCGTCGCCTCTTCGGCCCAGGCTGCTCGCAGTCCTGGTGCTTAACTTGCAGGGGCTGCTCCTCATCCACTTTCTCCTGCTTTATGCCGGTCCTTAAATGGAAGGCAACATCAGCAAGTCCGCAAGCAAATGGCAGTAGAAGAAACCGCACCCCAATNTGCTTAACTTGCAGGGGCTGCTCCTCATCCACTTTCTCCTGCTTTATGCCGGTCCTTAAATGGAAGGCAACATCAGCAAGTCCGCAAGCAAATGGCAGTAGAAGAAACCGCACCCCAATCCGGAGTTCTATACATCTCCATCGTACAAAAATTGCATCAACGAGCTACCTAGAACCGACTATACGGTTGACTCGAGCGACACGAGGCACAATGCCGTCAACATTGAAACTAGCAACCTCAACTGTGCCTGCCTACTAGCTAGTGCAAGGGAGGGAATCTGTGCAAGGGAAGGAATGTATAGGGNGGTTGACTCGAGCGACACGAGGCACAATGCCGTCAACATTGAAACTAGCAACCTCAACTGTGCCTGCCTACTAGCTAGTGCAAGGGAGGGAATCTGTGCAAGGGAAGGAATGTATAGGGTTTGCCATCGGGCAGGAGAGACTGATGTCGGCGCACATCCTGGCTTGCCCAAACGCAGCAAAGTTGAACCCAGAAAGCTACAGGGCAGTAGCTCCTAGCTCGCAGATGAAGTGTCAAGACNGGAGAGACTGATGTCGGCGCACATCCTGGCTTGCCCAAACGCAGCAAAGTTGAACCCAGAAAGCTACAGGGCAGTAGCTCCTAGCTCGCAGATGAAGTGTCAAGACCGAAAACTGAAGGGACAAACCAAAGCCTCCTTCTGCGCAGTGGGGGCAGTTGTGTAAGTGTCAGAGATTTAGATCCAAGGATTTTGAAAGCCGCCAAGCTACAACGGGCTTGGCCACTTCTGGTCCTCTATGACCGCAGAGAAGGGACGATGACAGTGCATGTGAGTGTTGCATGAGTTCGTCTGTGATCCTGTGTGCAGANCCGCCAAGCTACAACGGGCTTGGCCACTTCTGGTCCTCTATGACCGCAGAGAAGGGACGATGACAGTGCATGTGAGTGTTGCATGAGTTCGTCTGTGATCCTGTGTGCAGATACTCCTGTAGACTTCTGCACGCCGAGAGCCAGATCGAAGCCATCTCAACAACATGATGCAACAAAATCTGATCCATAAAAAAACCTGAGCATGAACCGAAACTACTGAGTCCCGCAGCTGACCTAAACCCTATAAACCCTAATTTCAACATCCAGGCGCCAAACCAACACCGCCCCAAAAAACCTGACCGGCCATGTTCTATGTACTTACGGCGAGGGTACCGTAGAGGTAACATGTGTCACAACTCAGAGCCTCATTCGCTTCGGTGGAGCTTAAGATCCACAGCAAGAGCCGCACCACAAAGTAAAGCCGCAACTGTAGATTATGCTGGAACCGTCGTACTTCAGGCGTGGAAGGCATAAGAAAGCAAACAGCCATGATTGCCATAGTAAGGATAGAGACAGCAAACTACGTCTGAAGACCTGGGCTCCTGCTAGCAAAACTGGAAATACTGAGCCCTGCGACTGAGTCAGAAAAAGCAGCGGGTCCTCCTGCTTCACTTCATGCTTGATCTCAGCCTGTGCCTTCCCAATGAGACAAACGGCGCTTGAAACTCTGGATCTGCTTCTGGGAACCCTAGGGCCCTAGCATTTAGAGTTTAGGGCCGTTTAGGGTTTACCGTAGTGTCCCTAAAACTTGGAGTCTGCATACAGGTGCCCATCTTCATCCCCTTGCCATGTTTGGGCCAGCACTGCAAGCCGCAAACCCCAGATGCGTTGTCTGCTGCCTCCGCTACTCTGATACATACATACATACATGCATACATGCATACCGACATACATACATATACAGATAAAAGAACGGGGTCGCAGATGAGGGGATGATGGTTTATTTGGGGATCGCGATGTTGCTCCGAGTACACCTCTTCATACGGATCTGGGCATCTCCCCACTGGCAGCCTTTGTGCGCAGTCTTCGGCGAGAGCTGACGACCTCCATGACAGGAAGAGGTAACGAACAGGAGAGAAGGGCTAGCTCTAAGAACTTAGCAAGTCAGGTCAAAACCCCACACAGAAGGCTTTCTGGTGGTGCTCTCTGAGCCAATGGAGCTGAATACATTTCACTCTGAGCTCTACAGACTCTGCGACTGTGTGTGCAGAACTCCACCATCGACCCTAAACTAAGTCTACAGATCAAAGGGACAAAACTGTAGATAGTCTTGAGGAGGTCGTTGTTCTCTTGGTACCCCCACAGACTAAAGCCCTGCAGCCGAACGCCTCGAACCGTGTACGGTGCAGCCATTACAAAACAAAGACAAGACTTACGAAAATCACCCGTATAGTACCTCGGTAATGCCATTATAATTGAGAGCCGTTGTAGCACCCTTATAACACTTATAACACCCTACACCCCAAACCGCGTACCCTTTATAGTACTCGTTCAGTGGACCTGAGCAGGCCTGAAGCCCTCCATGTTTGTTTGCTATGCTTGTATCTGTTCGAGTGCGACGAAGGTACCAGATGGTAAAGTCGAGAGATGAAAACATGCCTGCCTTGCTTTCCGGAAACGGCTGCATACTGTAACCATCCCGGCAATACCTGTTATGATCATGATGAAACGCGTTTCCGCAAGTTTGAAAGTTGCTTTAGTCAATAGAGATATACTTCATTGCCACCTGCTCGTTCCGTGTCTACCGCTGCCTCGTTGCTCTCTTTCTTCACTTCCATGTGCGCATCTTTCGAAACCTCCTCCTTCACCTCCTGCTTGATGTCCTTCCAGGGCTAGCCACTGCAAGTTAAAGCTAAGCTTGTATATATAGGCTAAACATCCACTGGGGCGAGTGGGAGACTCCGCTGTGATAAGAGTTCGTTTGCAAGCGTCTGTGCGTTTTCGAGCTAAGCTCCTAGCCAGTTGAAACCCGTCTAGGCTGTCAGGGGTGGGGCTGAGGAAATCCGAATCTCGAATTCAGCCAACATACAGGGCAAGGACTACGAGCCTTGTCTAAAGGTCGAGCAGGTTCTTGTCATGAAGCGCCAGCTGTATGTCAGCGACTGGAAATGTGTCCGGCGCTCTTCAAGCACTGCAGCTCAACTGCTGAAGAACTCGGACGCGCACTGTACATACACCCTGAAACCAGAGTGCACCTTCACCCCAGAACGCGAACTTTCAAGCCGTAGGTTCTAGGATTGCAGAACTGCAGAACCTGGTGCTATGCTGATACCGTTTCAGTCAATTCCCACTGGTGGAGAAAAAAAGAGAGGTACCGGTGAAGCAAACTCCGGCTTTGGCGGATACTTCGGTATTCCCAAAAGCCCATCAGCCTTCTGCGCGATCTCGTCTTTGACTCGCTCATCCTTGCCCTTCAAAGACTCCTCCTTGATCTCAGTCTTCACGTGCTGTTGTCTGTTCTTCGGAACCTCCTCCTTCACCTCTGTCTTTATGTCCTTCAGGCATGCTTGCCGGTCCAAGCTTCCGAATGTGCAAATGTCGAATCTCGCCGGTGCCAGGTTGCCAAAATGTTTGAAACAAGGGACGCCTAAATCCAAACACACAAAACCATAGGATTTGTTGAAGCCTGCACCGTGATTCCCAACATGCATGTCTTCGGGCCATGTCAACCCTAAGCACATGTGTCAGCTTGGGCTTCTTTCGATTCGGAGACCGATGAAATTGGAAACTGGCGGACGTGCAACACTGACAATTTGAAGGCCTCACGAGTTCCAGAAATGTATTCGTTCTTTTGTTACCATCAACAGACATGCATCTCGCTGACTTCGATCTCCGGATGATGCCGCCAGAAGTACTGCACTCCGCTGTCTGAGTCGGGCAGCAGAGTGGGATCGAACTTTGGCTTCAGTACCAAGGAGCAACGTTGAGTAGCATTGTGCTTGGTCGTTGCGCACGGAAAGGGAGGTTTGGACTAATGTCGGCAGCGGGTTCACAAAGCAAAAGCAAGCCGATGAACCCGACATCCGAGATTCCGAAAGCTTCACCATACATATACCAGGTCTGACAGTCCTAGGCATGTTTTTGTGCATCCAACAGTCAAGGCAGAAGCAACGAATGTGTGTCGTAAAGGCTTGGTCCAGCTCGCCTCCTCGACTTCCAGCTTGGTCTCGGCTACCGTCTGGGTACGGCTTTCTCGCTCCTGCCACGACCACAACCTTCCCAACCCATAAAACTTGCACCAAACACTTTCTAAAACCATGGTATCGAAGTCTATTTTGCTATGGTCTCGTGGACTGTAGTGCGTGGCTTCTCCGGTTCGTTAAACCACACGCATGAAACGACCTTGGTTCAGAACGACTGCCCTGGGATCGGCCATTAAAATGCCCGACAAATCAGATGCATAATGTGCCAATTGCTGGCTCCATGCGACTGCCCGAACTATAAAAATGCCGCATCAAATACAGTGACCTGCAAACCCACACCATCTCCGAGACGGCCCCTCTCAACTGGGTGCTCGTCGCGAGCTGTGCAAGGATCAATCATCGCAATCTTTCCTTGCTTCTCTCACTTAGTGCTGTTCAGGTTTGCGCGAAGTTCAGGCTTCCAACAAACTTCGGACATATTTCATTAGTTATCTTAGATCAGCACCCCAGTCATACGGGGCACTCAAAATTGAAATGGGAATTTGGGATAAAGTATACTATATCTATTGGAATGAAGTATACCATAACTATAGGAAGGAACCTAGGGACTAGCGTTACTAAGTCGTCAGGCTTAGACGGGGCCTCGACAAGTTCGTAGTGACTCAACTGAATGGTCCCAATGCCGTGCAAGACCGTCATCGAACACGCATCTGCCTCAACTTCTTCCTTCACCTCCAGGCTTTGGACTTGGGACACTTTAGGATAAAAGGGTTTAGGGTCCAGGGCCCCCAGGGCGCTCAAGAAGGCTTGTGCTTACATACAGAACGCATTTCAACTCGGGGTTGTGCATCGCAGGATTGCTCACCTTTCCGGCCTCTTGTGAAACCAAGGACAAACTTTACACTTCTGCGACGATGATGAAAAGCAGGAGATGGCAGCTTTACGGGCCATAGTCAGGGAAGACACTGCAAGAGTTTAAATGCTTATCGATAAGGCCCTAGATAGTCATTACTCTATGANACGATGATGAAAAGCAGGAGATGGCAGCTTTACGGGCCATAGTCAGGGAAGACACTGCAAGAGTTTAAATGCTTATCGATAAGGCCCTAGATAGTCATTACTCTATGAATAGCTGCTGGAAGCCATCGACATAAGAAAAAAAAAACGAGAAACGACGACGGCCACCTGCCTGGAGCTCCCCTTGGATGTTTTGGCTTTGGCCTTGAGATGCGCCTGCTGGCGTCTCTGCCTCACGAGAGCGAAGGGATGGGCTCACTGCAGGGAGTCGCGTTACCCAAGCTGAACCCTAAACTTAAACCCAAAACGTTGNGCGCCTGCTGGCGTCTCTGCCTCACGAGAGCGAAGGGATGGGCTCACTGCAGGGAGTCGCGTTACCCAAGCTGAACCCTAAACTTAAACCCAAAACGTTGAGATCGACAGATCTAAGGGTTCTGACTGTCGGGCCGAGTGCCGATATATGTCGTCTTAGCACACGCTTGCAATACGAAGAGTCCTCAAGGCCGCGACTAGAAAGCACAAACCATCCCGGTGCCTCGATCTCCCTCTTCACTTCTTGCTTTGCCTTCTCAGGTCCGGCTGGCTCCTTCGGCTCATATATTTTCTGGCCAAGGCAGCAACGAGACCCACGAGAACATCTGCAGTCTCCGCATTGGAAGGAATTCTATGCTAGCCCGGTTTCGGGGAAAAGAAACGGAACTGCATCCTGCTTTGAAATTGTCGAACTGATGGCTCAGGATTTAGGGTTTAGGGCTTAAGGCTTCTGGGAACCATAGGCACGTTTCGTCCAGCCTCAGGGTTCTTGGGAACTCCTACCCTCCTGTGCTAGAGAGCCCATGCCCAACTTGCACAGTTCTGTTCAGGACTTGAAGCGTTAAGGGTTTAGGGTTGAGGGTTGAGTTTCGGGTTTAGGTTGTAGGGCTTACAGGGTTTAGTTTAGGGTTGAGGGCTTATGGGGTTTGCATTCGCTGATATCATTGGATGCCTAGTGTGCAAACTCAAACGAGTCAGGCACCGTCAGACACTGGAACCCCTAATCGTCAACCTACCACCCGTGCAGCAACACAGGGGCCTTGAAGGATCTTAGGGTGACATGAATAGATAAACGAATACACACATACATATATAGATATGTTTTAATTTATATGTTATTATTCTTATCATTCTTATTGCTATAATTGGAACCCTAAGGAATAGTGTTGGTGATTATTGAGGCTTCTATGGTGTCTTTATCGTGGATCTGACACCCGTGCTCCTGGCTGTCGCCAACATTGTCAATTCTGCCCTCCTGACAGGGAAACTTGATGTGTTCGGGGAAGGTGTTCGCGGCTTTCCTGGCTGAGGTACAACAGGATTCTGAAACCCCTATAAAGTTTAAGCCTCCAAAGCCCTATGCCCTGAACTCCAAACCATGAGCCCGCAACCCTATCCAAATAGAACTCCAGAACCCAACGAACCCCAAAGTAAAGCCCATAGTCCATATACCTGAACCCCATGTGTAGAGCAATAGCGTTTTCTGTGTGTTGGGCAGCTCTATGAGGGCTTGGGTAACCCTGACTCTCTGCATGACTCGACCCCAATGCACCCCACCACCGTTTCGGCGCATGGCTCAGACCTATCAAGAACCGTAAAGAGTTGTGTGACTATAGCGAGGCCTGGATTCTGAGTGCTTAACGACCTTCAAAATTGAGCCCTGCAAGTGTGGAAGTTACAGAAACCTTTTGGATTCAGGGTTTTGGGGTGCAGAGGTTGTATTTCCCTGAAACTTGTAGGGTTCACGGTTTAGGGTTTAGGGTGTAGGGTTTAAGGGGCTAAGGTTTATAGGTCTCGGTTCGGACTGCCGGTAAGTTTGCTCGCCCAACACGCTACGTCAACAATGACACGACACCGCCATTTGCAAAAGGACGGTCCACAAAGAATGTCAGCACATCAAAACTGTAAGCAGCTCGAGGATTTAGACGCCTAGACGGAACCCCGATTATCTGAGCCAGCAAACCTGCATCAACATGGCGTCTCCAACTTGGCTGACTTCTGAACCCGTCCTAAAAGTTAAACTTTTAACCTCCTCATTATAGTCATATAGAAACCCTAAAAGTTAAAGTCCTAAGAGCCAGCCAGAAGAACGCCAAGCAAAGATTCTCTCACCAACGCAAGCAATCCCGAACCCTGGCCCTCAAATTAAACTAAATCCTACGACCCGCAACCCCCAAAACCCTTCCCCATGCAAACCCAACAGCAAACAGCAGCCAAAGCTCTGTCCTCAAAATCCCAGACTTTATGGGGGAGTATAGACTGAAGGCTGAAAAGTTAGTGATACTATTCCTTAAACCCTACTGCAGCTATAAAAGCCTCTAAAACATCAAACGTCGCAACCTGAAAGCACCACTCCGCAACACCTCGATCGCTACTCGAGCTGTAGACTCCACTCTGAAATGGGTTAGGGTCTTAGGGTTTAGGGTAGGATCCTTATTATAAGGACCCCGAAATAAGGCACCCCTTGTTTTCGGAAACTCCCGAATGGTTTAGGGCTGAGGAGGAGGTACACTGGGTGCGCTTGGGGCCTGCCGCGGGGGACGAGGCTTGCGCTGTTTGGCAACCTTCACCGATAGGACGACCACCTTGGCGCCGAAATTTACAAGACTCTACTTTGACGACTTGCCGGCATGCATTTATGACGAAGAACAGTCTCAGAGGCTATGGACTCATTAGTTGCTTACCGGGACTCTTCAGTTTATGCTTTACACGGCGGGTGAAGTGCAGTAAAAAACAGAAGCCTTGCAAGCCGTAGTCGGAATACCCAAAGACCTGAACCAATGAAACTGTGAACCCCAGGCCATTGGGTGGCCTGTTGAGATTGGAACACTTGCGGTCCTTATAAGGGATCTTGGAGGCTTACGTTTAGTTTGGGGTTCGTTGGCCTTACTAACCAACATGGAGTTTTGCAATATCGGGACCCTACGGGGGAACGAGTACGAATGATTCAGGCCGCTATATCGTGTACCAATAACTCCGAACACGCAAGCTCAGAAGCCTCAAACCGCCTGCCGCCCAAGATTTTTCGGAATNATCGGGACCCTACGGGGGAACGAGTACGAATGATTCAGGCCGCTATATCGTGTACCAATAACTCCGAACACGCAAGCTCAGAAGCCTCAAACCGCCTGCCGCCCAAGATTTTTCGGAATTTCGGTGATAGGGTGCGTGAAGATGCGTGCGGTTGTGATTTGCAGGGCCAGGATGTAAGGGTAGCAGTCATCCTGTTTGGGGTTTAAGGTTTACGGGGAGAGTTGTTCTGATGTGTGCTAGTAAATGCTGAACCTCTATACCGTGATGCAGGGGCTGAGCCCAGAGGATGGTACCTGACCCATCCTTAGAGTGATTGACTTTCATTCTAATTTGGATTTTAGACATTAAGACAACACAAAGCTGACTAAGCCATGAAAAGAGCGAAGCATCCCAAACAGTGAGTGTGGCCAAAACAATCAAGATACCTTAAGACCGTATGGACGACAGGTTTCACTGATGCTGTACAAAACGAAAATGCATGCTACATCATCGTAGTGGTTGTGAATTGCAAAAGACGTTCCCGAAAAGATGAATCAGGTGCTGGCTGGCTTTGGAAATATCTAGACCCCCTGATGGGCTCTAATGGCCATGCAAACTGCAGAACATCTGGGAGCGCGATGATTGAATAATTCTTGATGCTTCAGGCAAATTCCGGGCTCAGATCCCAACTTCAACGGCCTTGCAAACGAGATGCATCCGAGGACTCCATGGCAACGTGTCTTGCAACGGTGGGATCTTGAGCCGTGCTGCATAGCTGCAAAAATGCGCGGGAATGTTTGGCTTCTTGTTAGTCAGCTCCCGTATCCCGAGGAAACTCCTTTACCTTTAGACTACCGAAGCCTAAATCCCAAACCTAAGCTCCCAAACCCTAACCCGTAAACCTAAGTTCTTCATAACTGTAACTAGGCCCTCCCAAGATGATGACTGCAGCTAAGGCAAGCACCATAAACAGAGCAAGACAGGATACCTACATGCTGCAAGCCCTCATGCCCAAACGACAGCAGAAACNTTCATAACTGTAACTAGGCCCTCCCAAGATGATGACTGCAGCTAAGGCAAGCACCATAAACAGAGCAAGACAGGATACCTACATGCTGCAAGCCCTCATGCCCAAACGACAGCAGAAACACCTGAAGCCCGCAACCCGAATTTCGAGGTCCTAACTAAGCCAAGCTGCACCCAAACCACAAAACCCTGCACCTTAAACCCCCGACCCTAGACTCTGGAAGCAATTCCCCTAAATCCTCTTGAGCCCAAAACCCCCGAACCTTTACGGGGATGTGTCTGGCAGGAAATTCCGTGCCAGTGGAACAAGGCGGGCCGGAAAGATAGGTTACGAGGCTTGACAGGGTTTTACAGGTTTTGCGGGGCTTTGGCTTTACAATCGTCGTGCACGGACTTTGGACTTCATGCTTTAAGGGGATCCTGATATGCCCTAAGACTCCATGTACCCATTATATAGTTTAAACTTAGGGCTTAAAGTACCTATATAGGGCAATATAGGGATCCCTTTAAGGCTAAAGTGTCTACTATAAGGGTACATGGAGCCTCTGGATGTTGTACTACGAGTTGGCAATGGTGTGCTTTCAACATACAAGCGGCTTTTCACTGACATTGCTCTCTCTTCAGCAGATACCATGTTCCAATACAAAATTGTAACATGAAGGGCGGTTGGCTGTCCCGTTGCTGGATGTAGGATTCTAGCAAGTCGTAGAGATCCGAAAGAGACGGCCGCGCCCTGCGTGGTATCACTTGCACTTCGGAGTTCGGTCTACACACCGTACACCCACTTTTTGAGATGACACGGTCTCGCACTCTCACCCTCAGAAGGCCTGCACAAAAAACAGTGATTGGGGAACCCTGCCATCGCATGAAAAGGCACAGCACCGAAACGCCCTTCAAGCCCAACTCAGGTGAACCTTGGATGGGGTCGGGGGGTCGTGGAAGGCTCATTACCATTACATAAGCACAAACCTGTCTGTTTTTTCGAGGTGGCTGAGCAAGAGATGAGCATGTGGATGCACTCATGCGCAGTCGAAGTACAAGCCTTCGAATGCGGTGCGGGACATGGATGGGATCCATGCTTGCCTGATTTGTGCTCTTGTAGGTTTCTGGGCGTGCAAAGAGTGAGAAGGAAACTTCTAAATCGATCATAAGCCATGCAAGATAGAGGATCCCGGTCCGCGGAATGTGACATGATTGGCGCAGTTGACTCCTCTTTACACATGCAGCTTGGCCTGAACATGCAGCTGCCACAGAAAAATACAACTACAAAGAACTGGAGTTCCTTCACTCGCGTCCTTTTCATCGCTTGCGAGGCTGTGAAGCCCGATCCTTTTCCTGCTGCTTGCGCCAGGCCACGGCCTGCTTCCAGGCTTTCTCCACCTCCTTCGGCGAGAAGTCCTTGGGCTGCACGACCAGCTCGAGATTCTTGCCATTGACGGCGCATTGGGCCCGCCAGCCCTGCGCAGAGCTCCTCCATCTCACTCCCTTCTCCGGCCCGAGCGGCTCGAAGTGCGGGAGCTCCGAGAGTGGCTTCACCGGCACCACCTCCTCCTGCAGCCCCAACTCCTTGGCCAGCTCTCGAGCCCTGGCCTCGGCCTGCTCCTTCACCTTGAACATGCCACCGTGCACTTTCTTGTTGGTGGAGGGGTCCGTAATCTGCACCTGGTAGGTTCCAGTGACTTTGTTGTACGCAATCCCCCTCAGCATGGAGCCGGAGGCCTTCTCCGTGATGGGTTTTGGCGGCTTCAGCTTGCCCAGGCGCACGAGCTCCTCGCGGAAAGCCTTGGCCTCCTGGAGCGAGGCCCGCAAGGCCTCGGCCTCGCTGAGGCCCTTCATCATGTGCTTGGAGATGCGGAAGGAAGGCCTCTTGCGCTTGCCGGCCTCCAGGAAGGACAGTTGCCAGCACTGCTTCGGCCCGTGCCAGCTGATTCCCTGGATGCCGCTCTGCCGCTCCAGGCCTCGGAACTTCTTGGTGACGACTTGTTCGCCCTCAGCTCTGGGCTCCAAGGGCTTCTGTTCGCCAGGTTCCGGGACGGAGCCCATGGACTCGAAGATCTCGAGGCCTTGCATGGCGGAGCCTCCTCCAGTCGGCGAGAGCTTCATCATGCCGTCCTCCACGAGCAACCAGCCATTGCCGGCCCAAGCTCGCGTCGGAAGGTCACGCATCCAAGGCCACATCTTCATGCACTCAGCTGCCCGGTGCTGATTGCCGGTTGAGCTCCTGTGGGCCTGTGGCCTGGATCCAGCAGTGGTCACGGGCTGTCGCTCGCTGCTTGGGCCACCGTTGTCATGGAAGAGGGCATGGTGTGGATTCTCGCGGTAGAAGTCGCGCAGCTCTCTGAGCTGCTCTTTGCCGAGGAGCTGCACGCATGCTGTTGTTGTGTCTCTTACACATCCGTGCCACGGAGCTGTGGCTAAGCCGAGAAACGGGCTGGCCGGACAGCAAGGCTTCGTGGGGAGCCACGTCTTGCCAGAGGATTGAAATGCTAGGCATTTCTCGGCCCACTCTGTCAATCGCGACTCGAAGGATGGAACGGAGACGTCCGGACTCTTCTGGCTCAATCGACGCCTCTTCGGCCCAGGCTGCTCGCAGTCCTCTTGCTTAACTTGCAGGGGCTGCTCCTCATCCACTTTCTCCTGCTTTATGCCGGTCCTTAAATGGAAGGCAACATCAGCAAGTCCGCAAGCAAATGGCAGTATAAGAAACCGCACCCCAATCCGGAGTTCTATACATCTCCATCGTACACAATTGCATTAAGGAGCTACCAAGAACCCACTATACGATTGACTCGAGCGACACGAGGCGCAATGCCGTCAACATTGAAACGCGCAACCTCAACTGCGCCTGCCTACCAGCTAGTGCAAGGGAGGGAATCTGTGCAAGGGAAGGAATGTATAGGGCTTGCCATCGGGCAGGAGAGACTGATGTCGGCGCACATCCTGGCTTGCCCAAACGCAGCAAAGTTGAACCCAGAAAGCTACAGGGCAGTAGCTCCTAGCTCGCAGATGAAGTGTCAAGACNGGAGAGACTGATGTCGGCGCACATCCTGGCTTGCCCAAACGCAGCAAAGTTGAACCCAGAAAGCTACAGGGCAGTAGCTCCTAGCTCGCAGATGAAGTGTCAAGACCGAAAACTGAAGGTACAAAGTACAAACCAAAGCCTCCTTCTGCGCAGTGGGGGCAGTTAAGTAAGTGTCTTCGATTTAGATCCAAGGATTTTGAGAGCCGCCAAGCTACAACGGGCTTGGCCACTTCTGGTCCTCTGTGACCGCAGAGAAGGGACGATGACGGTGCATGTGAGTGTTGCATGAGTTCGTTTGTGATCCTGTGTGCACATACTCCTGCAGACTTCTGCACGGCTAGACCCATATCGAAGCCATCTCAACAACATGATGCAACAAAACCTGATCCATAAAAAATCCTGAGCATGAACCGAAACTACTGAGTCCCGCAACTGCCTAAACCCTATAAACCCTAATTTCAAATTCAAGGCGCCAAAACAACACCGCCCCCAAAACTCTGACCGGCCATGTTCTATGTACTTACGGCGAGAGTACCATAGAGGTAAAATGTGTCACAACTCAGAGCCTCATTCGCTTCGGTGGAGCTTAAGATCCACAGCAAGAGCCGCACCACAGAGTAAAGCCACATTGGTACTGTAGATTATATTGGAACCGTCGTACTTCAGGCGTGGCAGGTCAAAAAAGCAAACAGCCATGATTGCCATAGTAAGGATAGAGACAGCAAACTACATCTGAAGACCTGGGCTCCTACTAGCAACACTGGAAATACTGAGCCCTGCGACTGACTCAGAACATGCGGCTCCTCCTGCTTCACTTCATGCTTGATCTCAGCCTTTGCCTTCCCAATGAAACAAACGGCGCTTGAAACTCTGGATCTGCTTGTGGGAACCCTAGGGCTTAGGGTTTAGGGGTTAGGGTTTAGGGTTTAGGGGTTAGGGTTTAGGGTTTAGAGTACCCCAGGGCCCTAGCATTGAGGGTTTAGGGGCTAGGGCCGTTAAGGGTTTACTGTAGGATCCCTTGAACTCGGAAGCTGCATACAGGTGCCCATCTTAATTCCCCCTGCCATGTGTGGGCAAACACTGCAAGCCACAACCACATACACACATATGCAGTTAAAAGAACGGGGTCTAAGATGAGGGGATGACGGCTTTTTTTGGGACCGCGATGTTGCTCCGAGTGCACCTCTTCATACGGATCTGAGCATCTCTCCCTGGCAGCCTTTGTGCGCAGTCTTCGGCGGGAGCTGACGACCTCCATAACAGGAAGAGGTAAAGAAAATGAGAGAAGGGCTGGCTCTGAGAACTTAGCAAGTCAGGTCAAAACCCCACACAGAAGGCTTTCTGGTGGCGCTCTCTCAGCCCATAGAGGTGAATGCATGTCACTCTGAGCTCTACAAACTCTTGGACTGTGTGTGCAGAACTCCACCATCGATCCTAAACTGGGCATCCCGGGACGGGCCTGACAACCCATGTAAGAGTTCAAAAAATTTACAGACCTGTCAAGCTGAAAACGCTTAGTGGCTAAGTCTCCTAAGTCTACGGATCAAAGGGACAAGACTGTAGATAATCTTGAAGAGGTCGATATTGTTCTCTTTGACCCCCATAATGCCATAGACCAAAGCCCTGCAGCCGAACGGCCCGAACACCGAACTTCAACCGTGTAAGGATGCAGCCAGTACAAAACAAAGGCAAAACTTACGAAAACCACCCGTATAGTGCCTCAGTAATGCCCGTACAAATAAAAGCCGTTGTAGTGCCCTTATAATGCCCACACCCCAAACAGCATACCTTTTATAGTACGCGTTCAGTGGACCTGAGCAGGCCTGAGGCCCTTCATGTTTGTTTGCTATGCTTGTTTTTGGTCGCATCCGAAAGTATAGATGATTTTTGTTGAAACTGCTCTTCTTTCCGGAAGCGGCTGCATACTGTAACCATCCGAGGATGATATCTCTTATGATCATGATGAAACACGTTTCTGCAATTTTGAACGGTGCTTTCCTCAAGAGGTACTTCATTGCCACCAGCTGGTGCAGCGTCTACCGCCGCCTCGTTGCTCTCTTTCTTCACTTCCATGTGCGCATCTTTCGAAAGCTCCTCCTTCACCTCCTGCTTGATGTCTTTCCAGGGCTTTGCTAGCAACTGCACGTTAAAGCTAAGCTTGTACTGTATAAGTGATAAACGTCAACTCGGGCAAGCACAAACGTCCGTGCGTTTTCGAGCTCCGCTCCGAGCCAGTTGAACCCTTCTAGGCTGTCAGGTGTAGGGCTGGCCAAATCCCAATCTCGAATTCAGCTACCAGACAGGGCAAGGACTCCGACTAAGACTAAGAGCCTTGTCCAAAGGTCGAGCAGGTTCTTGTCATGAAACGCCAGCTGTATGTCAGCTACTGGAAATGTGTCCGGCGCTCTTCAAGCACTGCAGCCCAACTGCTGAAGACCGGATGCACACTGCACATACACCCTGAAACCACATTGCACCTACAGTGGCCCCAACTGTTCATCCCGGAACGCAAACCTGTTCAGCCTCGTAGCCTCTAGGGTTGCAGAACCTGGTGCGCTACTGCTCCAGTCGAGTACCACTGGTGGAGAAACAATGAGAGGTACCGGTGAAGCAAACTTCAGTTTTGGCGGATACTCCGGTACGTACTTCCGCCTTCTGCGTGATCTCCTCTTTGACTCGCTCATCCATGCCCTTCAAAGACTCCTCCTTGATCTCAGTCTTCACGTGCTGTTGTCCTTTCTTCGGAACCTCCTCCTTCACCTCTGTCTTTATGTCCTTCAGGCATGCTTGCTGGTCCAAGCTTCCGAATGTGCAAATGTCGAATCTCTCCGGTGCAGGGTTGCTAAAATAATTGAAATGCCGGAAAGCTAAATTAGAATACACAAAACCTGAAGATTTGTTGAGCCCCGCATCGTAATTCACCACATGCATGTCTTCGGGATGTCAACTCAATTCCCATGTGTCAGCTTCGGATTGGAAAATGCTTGAATCGAAAGGTCGACAAAAACTGAATCAACAGAAACTCGGCGTAACACCTTCGTGGTGCACAGGGCGTCCACTAGAACTCACAGACGGCCCACTAGAACAACCCATTGCTGCCTGCCACACTGCCAACCGTGGCTTACGTGTCTGAGGGCCTCATAAGTTCCAGAAATGCAACCGTTCCAGCACCTCCCAAGTACCCTTTAATAGAGCCCTTATGGTCCTTGATAGTGGGTATTTAGGGTATTATAGAGGGTAGTTGGGGGGTGCTGGTTCTATTTGTCACCATCAACAGACCTGCATCTCGTTGACTTCGACTTGCAGATGATGCCGCGACAAGTACAACAACGTTGACTGAGTCGGGCAGCAGAGTCGGAGTGGGATCGAGCTTTGGCTTCAATAACACGGAGTAGCGTTGAGTAGCATACTAATGTCGGCATGGGGTTCGCAGAACAAAAATAAGCCGATGAACCCGACATCCGAGAATCCGAAAGCTACACCACATACCAAGTCTGACAGTCCTTCCTAAGGGTGTTTTTGTGCAGCCAGCAGTCAAGGAAAAGCAACGAATGTATCTCGTAAAGGCTTGGTCCCGCTCTCCTCCTTGACTTCCAGCTTGGTCTCGGCTACCGTGTGGGTATGGCTTGCTCGCTCCTGCCACGATCACAGCCTTCTCAACCTATAAAAATTGCGCCCAGCACTTTCTAAATTTCTAAACCCATAGTATATCGGAGTCCATTTTACACTGGTTCGTGGACTGTAGTGCTTCTCCGATTCGTTTAAACGCCACCTGGGATTCTGACGACTGCGCTGGGATTGGTTATATTAAGGTGCCCGACAAATCTCAAGCGTCAAGTGCCAATTGCTGGCTCCAGGCGACTGCCCGAACTCCAAACATGCCGCATCGAATACAGTGGTCTGCAAACCCACACCATCTCCGAGCAAAGTACTCCTCTCAACTGGGTGCTCGTCGCGCAAGTCCTCCCTTGTTCTCACTCTGTGTCGCTCAGGTTTGCTGCAAGTTCGAGCTTCGGACAAGGTTTCACAGTTTACCTTAGATCAGCACCCTAGCCATATATGGGGCATTCATAATATGGGAAGGAAGCTAAGGACTAGTGCTACTCAGTAGTCAGGCTTGGGCAAGGCTTCAACAAGTTCGTAGTGACTCCACTCAAGACCTTCATCGAACACGCATCTGCCTCAGCTTCTTCCTTCACTTCATCCTTCACCTCCAGGCTAAGGACTTGGGACACTTTAGGGTTGAGGGCAAAAGGTAACAGGGTTTAGGGAGTTTAGGGTTCAGGGCGCAGGGTTACAGTTATCGCGGTGTAGGGTAAAGCAGGCTTGTGATGGCTTGTGCTTGCGTACAGAATGCCTATCGATGGTGCCCTGAGATAGTACTCTATGAATAGCTGCTGGAAGCCATAGACATACGAAGCAAAACTAGATGAGAATGCGACGACCACCTGCCTGGAGCTCCTCTTCGATGTCTTGGCCTTGGCCTTGAGAAGCGCCTGCTGGCGTCTCTGCCTCACGAGAGCGAAGGGATTCTGTGACGTTGGCCTCTCTGCAGGGAGTCGAGTTACCCAAGCTGAACCCTAAACTAAAACCCAAAACGTTGAGATCGACAGATCTAAGGGTTCTGACTGTCGGGCCGAGTGCCGAAATATGTCGTCTTAGCACACGCTTGCAATACGAAGAGCCCTCAGGGCCGAGACTAGAAAGCACAAACCATCCCGGTGCCTCGATCTCCCTCTTCACTTCTTGCTTTACCTTCTCAGGTCCGGCTGGCTCCTTCGGCTCATCATATATTCAGGTCAAGGCAACAACGAGACCCACGAGAACACCCACGGCCCGTGTTTGGAGGAATTCTATGCTAGCCCCGTTTCGGAGAAAAGATGCTTGAAACATGTCGGACTCACAAAAAAACACTGTCATCCTGATGGTTCAGGATTTGTGGTTTAGGGCTAGGGGTTTTGGGAACTACAGGCACGAGAACAAAACGAAGCTGTATTGCAGCGTTGCGTCCAGCCAAAGGGTTCTTCGGAACTCCTAATCTTGGGGCCTTAATAATAAGAATAGGGTTTTGTGGCCCATTATACTATAGTTATTCTCAGGAACCCCCCGAAAAATAGTATAGGTAATTGTTAAGGCCCATAAATTATCCTCCGGTGCCGGAGAGCCTTTGCCCAGCTTGCACGTTTCTGCTCAGGACTTGAAGCGTTAAGGGTTGAGGGTTCAGGCTATTAGGGTCTAGTTTCGGGTTTAGGGTGTAGGGCCAGTGTAGGGTTTAAGTTTAAGGTTTACTTTAGGGTTGAGGGTTTAGGGTTTGCATGCACTGATATCATTGCAAACCCTAAGGATTACGGCAACATCAAGCCCCGTTCCCAGCAATCGTCCGCCTACCACCAGTGCGCCTGCTACAGGGGTGTAGGAGGTCCTTGCATATTATAGTCTAAGTATAATGGGAGCAGAAATTAATATATAATAGTGTTGGTAAGTATTCAGGCGTCTACGTTGTCTTAATCCTGGATCTGCAACCCGCGCTCCTGGCTGTCAGCACCATTGTCGATTATGCCCTCCTGACAAGGAAACTTGATGCGTTTGGGGAAACTGTTCGCAGCTTTGCTTGCTGAGGTATAACCAGGACCCTCCTTGTGCCCTCAAATAGGGGTAAATGGCCCCAAATAGTGGGCATTTAGGGTCTAATAGAGGGTAGATGGAGGGTCTAGGAACAAGCCCTAAACCCCAAACCCTACAACCCAAAAAACGTATGCCGTAAACCCTGAGCTCCAAATCATGAGCCCACAGCCCTATCCAAATCCAAAGTCCTGAAGTCCAGAACCCAACGAACCCCAAAGTAAAGCCCATGGCCCCGTACCTGAACCCCATATTTTTAAAAAAAATGGCGTGTGTATGCATTGGGCAAGTGTTTTACTGCTCCGGTGGGCTTAGGTACTGTAACCCTGACCTCTCTGCCAGACCCGACCCCAATGTACCCTCCTACCGTTCCGGCGCATGGCTCAGACCTACGGACCTGTCTTGAATCGCAAAGAGGTGTCTGACCACACCGAAGCCTGGACTCTGAGTGCTTTGCGATTGCCAAAGTGGAACCCTTCAAGTTTGGAAATTAAAAAACCGTATTGTGATTGAGGGCTTTGGGGTGTAGAGGTTGTATTTCCCTGAAACCCGTAGGATTTTATGGGGTTTAGGTCTAAGTTTCGCTTCGGATTGCACTGCCGATAGGTTTGCTCGCCTAGCACTCTACATCAACAAATCGCGCAAATTCGACATTTGCAAAATGATGCTCCATAAATACTGTCAACACATCAAAAACTGTAAGCAGCTCAAGCATCTAGCCGCCTAGACGGAACCCCGAATCTCTGAACGAACAAGCCTGCATCAACAAGGCGTCTTCAACATTCTCTGAACAGCACAGCATTCCCGAAACCCTGGCCCTAAACCTAAATTAAATCCTACGACCTCAACCTCAGCATTCACCTCAAAACCCTTCCTGTTTATGCAAACCATTCACCAGCACCACCGCAGCCAGAGCTCTGTCCTCAAAATCCTGACTTTACAGGGGGAGAGCAAGAGCCTGAAGATTAGTGATGGTCCTTAAACCCTATTGCAGCAACCTGAAAGCGGAACTCCGCAACACCTCGAGCGCTACTCGAGCCACGGACTCTAATATAGGGGCCTCAGTACTTAGAATAGGGTTGAATAGGGATTTGGGGCCCATTATACTACAAATATAATATATGGAACCTCAAAAATGGTATAGGTAATTATTTAGGTCCCTATGTTACTCTGAAAAGGTCTAGAGTTTGCTTCAGGGCTGAGGAGAGGGTGTACTGAGTGCGCTTGAAGCCTTCCGCGGTGGACGAGGCTTGCGCTGCTTGGCAACCTTCACCGATAGCACGACCACCTTGGCACCGAAACCCTAAACCCTAAACCTTAAAACCTAAACCCTAAACCTTAAACCCTAAACTCAAAGCCGTTACAAGACTCTGCTTTGTCGCTTTGGCGGCTTAGCATTTAAATTTAAGGTTTGCGGACTGCTGTATGCTACGACCGAAAAACCACCAAGAATACCTTCAGAGGCTATGGATCCATTAGTCGCGTGCCAGGACCCTTCAGTTCAGATTCTACACTGCTGGAAGTGCAATCAACAACGTCAACGGAAGCCTTGGAAGCAGCAGTTACGCCGTAGTCGGAATAACGAAAGCCCTCAACCCAACCCGCTAAACGCAACCCATGAAACTGTAAACTGTGGGGTCATTTAAATTCTGAACAACAACAACTACTACTACTACCACTACTGTACTGCATGCGCTGAGCACAGAGGGCAGTACCTTGCCCCTCTTTAGAGTACTTGACTTTCGTTCTATTTTAATTTAGACAAGACGAAGCGCACTATCACTAAGCCATGAAAAGAGCGAAGCATCCTAAACAGGGAGTGTTGCCTAAACAATCAAAATACCTTAAGGCCGTAAAGACGAGAGGTTTCAATGAAGCTCTACTATACGAAAATCGAATGCCACATCATCCCAGTGGTTGTGAATTGCAACCGACACCTGGCTAGGTTTGGAAATATCTAGCCTCCCTGATGGGCTCAACTGGCCATGCAAGCTGCCTAACATCTGGGAGCGCGAAGATTTCAATAATCCTAAACCCTAAACCCCTAAACCCTAAATGCAGGGTTCGGAGTTGCTCGGCTCCCATAACTTCAAGGGCCTTGCAAACGAGATGCATCCGGGGAAGCCATGGCAGCGTCACTTGCAATGCAACAACGGAAATCTTGAGCCGCACTGCATAGCGGAATGTTTGCTTTCTTCCTACGCAGTCTCCCCATCCCGAGGAAACTGCTCTAAACCCTAAACCCCTAAACCCTAAACCCTAAACCCTAAACCCCTAAACCCCTAAACTCTAAACCCTAGACCCTAAAGCCTTAACTGTTAGACTGTGCCTGCTGCCATAAGAGTCCCTCACCAGTCAACCCGTAGCCTGAATCCCAAGCAATACGCCGTTAAATCCAAACGCCTACGAGATGATATATAGGGGCCTTAATAGGGTTCCTTTAAAGAGGCCTATAAGGATAGGGGCCTTAATAATTGGAATAGGGTTTTTGGGCGGCCATTCTACTATAATTATGCTAAGGAACCCCCAAAATAATGTAGGTACTTATTTAGGCCCCGTATAGTAGGTTCTTCATAATGAGGCCCTCCGAAGATGAGGACTCCCGCTGAGCATCATACAAAAAGCCCTAAATGCTGCAAGCCCTGATGACCAAACGAGAAACCCCTAAAGCCTGAATCCTCAATCGAAAACAGAAGCTACTCACAAACCCCAAAAACCTACACCCCAAACCCCAGTAGAAACTCCCCTGAATGCTCTTGAGCCCAAACCCGAAATTTGCACCAGGATGTGTCTTTGCTAGCGACTAGTGCAATAGCTGAAATATAGGCTTTATAAGGATTGTATGGCTTTGCGGGGTTTTACAAGGCCTTATAGGTTTTGTAGGGCTGTACTGGCGACATGCATCGTGTAGGGCCCGTTAAGGGGGGCCTTGCGTTCATGCGGGCATTCTAAGCTAAATGGGGTTAAGGATTTGGGATTTAGGGCAGTGGGTGAGTGAACCAATAGCTGAGAAGCCCTGCACCCAGACAAACAGCTGAGATTGAAGATTATTTTAGGGTTTCGGGTTAGTTGATTGAATTCACATTCCAAAGGCCCACCTGTGTCACATACCCTAAGCCGCAACCCCGAGAACATGCACCTCAAACATGAAGTTATAGAACTCTTAAAGGGAACTCCTACAAAACCCTGCCCCTGTGTTCTAAGCCTTAAGCCCTAAGCCCTATAAAGCCGGAATCCTGAACACATATAGAATCGCTTAGACGAACCACCAAATGAACCCTTAAAAGCGATTGTAGAGGCCGGCATACATACCAACAGTTTTCCTTCGGGTTCTGTATGGCAGACATCATGCGACATACCAAGGAAACCCTATTCTGGTTTTGCAAGCCCCTTCTGAAATGTGAGTTTCCTAAAATAGGGGCCCCGAATATAGTACCCTAAATAGTGGGATCCTTATTATATTATAAGGACCCCCAAAATACGGTACCCTAATTTTCGGAAACTCCCAAATCATTCTAGACCCCTTTAGCCCTAAAAAGCAATCCGTTTCCCACGGCACAGGCCCCTACCCTAATCCCTAGACCCGAAACTTTGAACCCCAAGTGCCAAGACCCTAAACCCCTTAACCCGAAACGCTAAACCCTAAAACATCTAAGACCCTAAACCCCTAAACCCTGAACCCTAAACCCCTAAACCCTAAAAGCAAACCCCCATTGCACCCAGGATGCCTCGACCTCGGGACCCAGCCAGGCATGTGGCGAAATCTGCAAGCGCTGTGCATCCAAAATTTCAGCAGCTTGGGTTTAGGGGTGTATATGAGAGTTTCCGAAAATTAGGGGTGCAATATTGGGGTCCTTATAATAAGGATCCTACTATTTAGGGTATTATAACAGGCTCCCCTATTTTCCGAAGCCCCCTCTGGTTCCTTTAAAGGGGTCTATGAGTTTTTAGGAGTTCCTACAAGGGATCTATAGGGTTTAGGGGTTGAGGGGTGTACTTAGAGGATCATGGGGCTTAGCAAACAGGGGTATAATTAAGGTAACAATACTGATCATTACTTTTAATAAAGCCGCACTTACGGTACTTATAACCATACTTATTGCAAAGTCCCATGGTCCTCCATTTCAGCTGCAAGTAGGGCCAGGGCTCACGGTTTCAGCTTTGGGATTTCATTTCATGTTAGGATGTTTTAGGCTAAATTGGTCGGGTCTAGTGGTGCAGTGCTTGACGGTTCAGGGCTATAAGGAACAGCTTGATCTGCGAGGTTGTGGGCTTCGGGTTCCAAGGGCAGCCCTTGGCATTTGATAGGATTTGTGCTCCAGCACTCGAGGGGTATGTCTAGATTTCTACGAGTACTTCTGGGTTTTGATCTGGAGCTCTAAGAGAGTCGAGGTTTGAGTCATACACTCACATGACCAGACAATGCATGAGCTCCGATGACTTTTATGAAAAAATCATGATAAGGAACCCTGAAAACGTAGGCTATTCAGGTCCAGCTAGGGATATTCGGCATCATGCAGTCCCGACTGCAGCCAATGGCAAACTGCAATGTTGAACAAGAGGAGTCAAACCCTGAGGTTTTGGGGTTTTGGGTTTTCGGTTCCGAGACAATCCTGACTGGAACCTCAGCCGCTTCGAAAGTCCGCAGCGGAGAAGCCGGGACCTGTCCAGAAACGTGTTGGAACACCAAACTTAGAGGACTAGAGAAATTTGGGGTGTAGAGTTTCAGGGTTTAAGATTTACATGGTTTCAGAGATGATCATGGGACTTAGTAGCTTGTTAATAGGGTTTTTGTTAAAACAATAATGTTCTTTCATGGGATCTATAGGGGCTTAGGGTACTTAAAAGACCATGGGACTTAGTAACTAGGGATGTACTTGAATAGCTAGAGTAATTATTGTTTATGGTTACAAGCACCTTGAAGTGTGGCTTCAAGTAATTACGGGTATAGTTACCTTAATTGTGAACCCTAAGTCCCACGATCCTCTAACTAGAGCGTGCGGGTTCTGCACGCCCAGACCTTCCAAAATCCCTTAATTGAGGAATATACCTTAAATCATATTAAGGATCCTACTATAATTTAAGGTATATTCTGTAAATTAAGGGATTTTGGAAGGTCTGGGCGGTCTCCTCCGGAGGACGCTCAGAAAGACCACCAAAGAGTTTGCGCAGTGAGGGTTTGGGAGAAAGGAGCCTTGCGGCTTACCTTAGTTTAGGGTTTAGGGTTTAGTTGCTGAGTTCATAAGCCCGCAAAAGTATACACTGTCAGTTTTATAGTGGGCAATATTATCCCAAAAAGTGTAAAGTGTATCCACTCAGCTACTAAGTTACGAGAGGTTTGGGTTCGTTGGGTCCAGGATAGGAGCCCAGGGGCGCTATGTACCCAAATAGGGTTCCTTTAAGGGCTCCTATAAGGGATCCTAGGGTTCCTATAAAGGGTCTGCAAGGGTACCATCAGGGTTTAGGATTGAGGGTTTAAAGGCTCCATGTACCTTCGATACTTAAGCCTTAAAGGGGTCCCTATATAGGTACTTTAAGGCCTAAGTATATACTATATGGGCGCATGGAGCCTTTGGGAGATAGCTGGGCTTAGACAGAAAGCCGACCAACAACGCCTCGCAACAATATCGTCCATGCAAGGCAGCCGTATCCAAACCCTGCTTCAGGATAGCTAAACCTAAACCCTCTATGCATGTTCCACACCCTAAACCCTAAGTTACTAAGCCCTAAACCTTCAGTTGAAGCCGTGACCGTCCGACATGCTGGTGAAGCCCGAGCTTCCCAAAACCTACAGCCACCGCCTTGCAGCCAGAAGCCCTAAACCCTCCAGCCCTAAACCCTAAACCCTGAACCCCTACACCCCTAAGCCGTAAAGCCCTAAACCTCAAGCCGAACACCCGAAATCCTCAACCCCACAGAGTTTCAGGCCCGGGATTCCCCTAAAGCCTGCACTCTACGCCCTTCGGGGTGTTATTGCTTATAGGGTTCACGTGGATCCTAGAGAGCCTTGTTTAGGGTTCCTGATTGTGATTTCCTTATGTCCAAGTAAGGTAGAACCATTCATCATCAATTAAACCCAATCCGCAGCCCTAACACGACCAAAACCCACAAGCCCGTTATGACCACTGCAAAAAAAACGAACTAAACCATTGAGCCTGAATGCAACAATGTGGGAGTGTCTCAAGGAGCCTCTGCAGCTTCGACGTCCTGCGGCGGAGAAGCCTGTACATGTCCAGGACAACGTTTGAGGATTTCAGGATTTCTAAACCCCCCTGACAGTTTTGGGTTTTGGGCTTAGGGAGGCAAGCCGTCATCCTAATGTAGAGGCCTTAACAATTCCAATAGGATTTTGGGCCCATTATACTATAACAACTATATTAAGGAACCCCAAAATAGTATTGGTAAATATTTCCCAAAGGCTCCATGTATCTTTATAGTAGATACTTAAGCCTTAAAGGGGTCCCCATATAGGTACTTCAAGGCCTAAGTATATACTATATGGGTACATGTTAGGTTTTAGGCCCCTATATTATCTTGGTCCCAAGGGACCTCCTCGCTGGGCTGTGCCCGCAGCTCCTCCACCTCTTCGGCATCGGGCAATGACGGCCTTAGAGGGCAAACGCGCAGCAGACCAGAAGACAACGAATAATAAAATTGGGCGTTCATAGTCAGAATAGGACTCTAGGTATAGGGTATAGCATGCCATCGATTTTTTAGGAACCCTGAAAACCTGAGAGGGCCAAGAGCCTGGCAGACTCTTTAGAATCATGAGAAGCCAGCGGTTCTGGTGTATATTCAAGTACATGTTTGTACAAGGACCGTAATCAAGGACAGTCCAGTGTCACGGAAATTATTCCTAAGGGTGTCTTTCGGGTCTTAGCTTTGGATTTCGGGCTTTCGGTTCAAGGTGCACGGCTTGGGGGTTCGCTTCCTGAAAGGGTTTCCCTTGTTGTCCTTCATTTGGTATCCATAGGTCTTCCATTGTAGTTAAGCAAACTTACATGATCCGCTGGTTAAGATGAGGTGTCTCTCACTGAAGTGTAAACCTGTACGTAGTGGGTCATGAATCATCTGTCGGTGCTATAACCTAAATCCCAAACCCTGAACCCCTCATTAAACCCTAAACCCTAAACCCTAAACCCAGGAAACAGCAGCTTGCACTAAATTCTAGGTCTACGCCTGGGCTGTAGATCCAATAAGCACCAATATGGACAACACCCTAAATGTGCTGCAACTACATGCCCTTAACCCACTAATCATGAACCACACGCTGCATCCCGCCGTGAGCGAAAGCCTCCTGATGAACAGCCTATCCACATCTATCCACCCTACTTCCCTGAGGCTCAAAATGGCCCAAAAGCCTTATATAATATGGTCTTTAGGCCCAAAAGCCTTAAAATATGAGCTTCAAGGATCAAACCCTGCTTCCTCGATGCCATAACGAAGAACCACGAAAGCCCCAACAGCCCTAAAATCCCCACGGAGTCCACAAAGGTCTCAAACTCCTAAGTGTACAGCCCCCCTGAAGCCCCAAAATGCTACACCGGAAACCCTAAAGCCCCAAAATCACCAAAGCCCTGCGTCTGCTTCCGTGCAGCCATTCTGGCTGCTCCTCTTCCAGCATCAGGCTCACACCTCGACTGAGAGTTCAGCATGTAGGGTTTAGGTAAGGGTTTAGGGTCCATAGCGTTTATAGGGTTCAGGGTTTACCTTAACCCGAAATAACCTACCTTTTTAAGGACTCATGTAAAGAAATCATAATAGGGAACCCTAACCTGGTAGGTTCTTCCGGGTAAAGGTAGGGTCTATGGGGTTGGGGGGGGGTCCATAGGGTTTAGGGTCTAGGCTTTAGGGGTTTAGGGTTTGCGGGCTTAGTGTAGGGCTTCGGGTCTCTCGGGTTAGTTTATAGTTTGGTTAGTTAGAGAATATAGGTTATGGATTGGAGCTCTAGGCTTGGGGTTCGAACCCGTTTGCGGTATAGACCAGAGTGACAAATTGACTTCGTAGGGTTCGAAACGCAAGTTGGTAAGTTTCAATGCAAGAAAGACCTGGTGACTAGGAAGGTATTCCCCTTCAGAGCTCGCTTTACATGCAGAATTTTATGGAGCCATACTGAGCGGAAGATTCGCAGAGTGTCTATGCGGATTTTGGCTAATTCATACTGCTTGGGATTCATAGAGGTTCCTCCACAGCTTTCTAACCCAAAGACCTATGGACCCTAAAAAGTGAGCTCACAGTCCCAAGCTATCTAAACCCTAGCCTCAGGGAGAGATTGGGGAGGTCTGCTTTACAGTACTGATGTGATGTCCACCCGGTGTCATCGTACGGTTGTTGATTAAGTTATATCCCAAAACTTGATTCTGAAAGCTTGAAACCTTGGACGTGCCTTAAACCCTACACTAAACCCTAATCCCTAAACCCTAAACCACAAGAAACCCTAACCCCTAAACCCTAAAACCCTAAACCCCTAAACCCCGAGCAAACCCCCATCCCCAGAAGCCTCCAAGGCCTTGAACAGTGGCCTTGAGTCCTGCGCCAACCGCGAATCCCAAATCCTGAGCCCGAAAGAGAACCTACAAGCTCATCGAATCAACCCCTAAGACCCTAAACCCTAAACCCTAAAAGCCTAAGACCCACCATGGACGGTAGATGCGTACGGTTCTTCTGAAAGCATATAACTCCCGAGTTAAACCTTCACAAAAACAGAAAAGCACAGCTCCTCCTTGTAGACTGATCCCTAAATCCCGCAATCCCTAAAGCCTAACCCTGAACCCTAACCCTAAACCCTAAACCCAACAACAGCCACACCCCTATAGCCGCTTGTAGATCCCTGAAGGAGCGAAAAGCACTCTCATACAACCCTTCTCAAAATCGACAACAAGGCACCGCTGCTTTGTGCCGCCCGGACAGACCCCCTGTAAACCGTCGGCAGTAACAACACGAAACCCCACCTAAAACCGATTGTAGATCCTATAAAGAGCCGTTCTATTCCGGAACCCTTATCAAAAACCCATTGAAACAGGAAGCCCCCAAAAGCCACTGTGTAGGGCCAGTAAGTTAGCAATGACCATTTCCATTTTCTAACCATGCCCCACCCCCTAGCACCCAAACCATAACAACCTATGCCTCAACCCTTAACCCACCCAAGACCCATAGGTAGAACCCTAGGAATAA
>BGNK01003311.1:65608-76630 GCA_003297005.1 Symbiodinium sp. clade A Y106 | reverse complement strand
TTTGTTTTTATTTGTCTTTATTTGTCTTTATTTGTCTTTATTTGTCTTTAATTTGTCTTTATTTGTCTTTATTTGTCAAAATTTGCCGATCCTGTCGAACAAGCCCTGTAGATCTAATCAAACGGCCAATGAACTACTACGTCTACTTGTACTACGACGTACTACGACTACCACCACCGCCACCGCCGCCGCCACCACCACCACAGCCCCTACATGGATGCATGGCCTTGTATGGGGTCCCCATCTACCCTCTGCCTTATCCTACATACACACCATGAAGAGCTGTACGGCTTCCAGTTGGGGTACTTGCGAGGGCCAGGCAGGCCAATAGGCTCCCAGTCAAAATCTAAGATCCAAGGCCTGAGTCACCGTAGGCTTTGGATTTAGGGTTCCTGGCAGCACATTGGCTAACCGGAACGCCGCTACGCAGTTGAGCCGAAAACGTGGTGCCGGAGGTGTCATACTGCTGAAAGCAGCAAGAGAAACAGAAGTTTAGAACATGCTCCGAATCTCGACGTTCAGCTTGTCTTCGCGATCCCGAAGTCTGCGCGGGAGGAAGCTGATAAGTTACGGCGTCAGTCTACTTCGCAACTCGCACCGATAGTTGGCACAACAGCTGGAAAGTAGCGATCGTTTTCCGTCTGACACACAGCCGCTGCAGAAAGACAGGCAGCCTAGCAAGGGATTAACAGTCCAAAACTGCAGTCAACTCCACTCCGAAGGGCCTCCGTGGAATCCATGCTTACACTTCAAGTTCTGTCTTAATTCCCAGTGAGTCCTAGCAGGGAAGGCCTCCTCGAGGCTCTGTGAGTGCCGACTGCTTCGTAATGGAGCTGGTATATCCTATGTAAACTTTTCGCCTTGGAGCAAGAGCACAGCCCCAAAAGGCTCCCAAGGCATTGACATCTTGAATCTGAGCTAAAGCTTGCGCACCGCCCTTAGGCAGGTGGCTCTAGGGCTCTAGGAAGAGCATGCTCTAAGCCAGATCTCTTGGAGATCGATGCTCTCTGCTATGCTCTCTTGTTTAAACAACGATATAAGCTCTAAACTCTAAAGATTGGTCTTGCCAAAGCTGGCAACCGGGTTCAGCGTCTTCTGCCGCCTCCTGTTCCCCATCACCCCGTTCCCGGGCTGTGGAGCGGTAGCTTTGGGGCTTTCTTAAGGTCTTAAGATTTTCTTTGGGCATCTGGGTCCTCGGTGTCAAACCGAATGGGCTTCCTGGCACATGCAGCATATCCACGGGGGCCCCTCCAACTCGTCATAAAACAGGAGCTGGGGATGAGTCCCTCTTCTGGCCAAGGCTCCGTGGAAGCCATGGAAGGGCTCGGCCGTCTCGCGCTCAAAATACCTGGGCGAAAACAGCACAGACAGTCGAGTCGGACGGGTGGAAATCACCAGGCGTGGTCAAACGGTCTCGGTGGATCGAAGCAGCTTCCCAGCCGGGTGGCGGCCAACCGTTGCGCTCCGTCTTCGTGAAGTCGGGACCCAAGTGCTGATAGCCCTATGCTGCAGGCGGAATGCAAGAGTTGTCTAGGCTCTCGTCAGAAAGCAAGTTAATCGCATGCGCCTGCGGACCTCGAGGGGCCGTCGAGGTAGCCTCAACAAAAAAAACACCTCTCTCGGCATCGTGTTAGTACAGCGGGGTTGTTGCAGGTGCAGACAGGTGTTGCGAGCTTTGGGAACCAGAAGACTTTCGGAAGTTGAATCCCGAGAAGCGCTTGCTTGGGACGCGGCGGGGCCAAAGCCACTCGTGGAAGTGTCCAGGGCCTCGGGGCACTGACAAGCGAAGCAAACCGACTAGCAACAGCAGCAGTAGCGGTCGCAGCAGTGGGGGAAGGGGGGTCTGCTGCACTGCTGACGTCTGAAGCCAAAGCACATCAGGTAAATGACCCCACCTTCTGCACTTGGTTCGCTAAATTTCACTTCCGGGTGCGGAACTGACTGTGAGCTTTGAATTTGGGAAACCCAGAGAGATGATTGTTTTGGAATGTAACTCAGACTCCCCTTTGCCTGGCCGCCTGGCCCGACGTCCCACCCGAATGCGCTCTGATACTGCAGACGTGCGGCTGCGTTGACGATGGCATTCACCTTCCTTGTGTTTGGCACCTGTGCAATCGGCCGGAGAGGCTGTGATCAGCCGGCACAAACAACATGCATCGCAAGCACCTTCTCACCTCCCACTCGAGCAAACTCAGAACGGGGAAGCTCCGGGTCCTTCGCAGCACCGATCTTTTTTGACGCGTACCAACTGAGGAATGGCGTTGTCCGGCTCTCGCAAGATGTGCAGCCGAGGTTCAGGTGGACACGAAGGTGGGCTCCAGCTGGAGTAGAAAGGCAGGCATGCCACCTCAAGCAACAGAATATCTCCTCCAGACTCGAAGAGCAGCTCCGAAGCAGTCCAAGACACGTGGCTGCGGTGCATCCGAGCACCAGCAATCCCGGAAGAGTTGTAGATGGGCATGGCGCTATCGTGCACGAAAGAAGCAAGGGGGGACGGAGTTTCATGTCAGATGCAGTACCATACATTATGCCTTAATGATGGCGTGCTCAAGCGCTCAGCTTCAAATTTATTTGCTCACGATAAAGCAAAAAACTTGTATTTACCATACGTCATATGCCACAACCTGCATACAGCAGCGATCGACTCCGCATGGGCGAGAGAGGTACGCACCCACCATCACCCACCTTACTTCATTACCACATGCACCTGCACGTTCGGGTCAGCTCCCAAATATCGAATTGCAGCAGCGACCCATGCTTCGTGTATGACAAGAGCCGACACAACGCTGTTTTTTCCATCGGCTTCCGGCGTGCTTCAAAGCACAATCTCATCCCGCTGCTGCACCTTACATGTCTCAACTGTCACCGTCAGGCATCTTTGGCATCCCTGCTGACATGTCTGTGCACACCCTGATGCTTGTCGTGGAGTCAGTCGATCTTCTTGCAAAATGACTTTTGACGATGTCCCAACCAGCACCAAGCCCCCTGACATTTATCTGATGGCATGCACTCAACTGAGCTCAGCACCCAATCCTGCGGCAGGCGGCGGGCCATGCGGCAGTACGGCGTGGAGGCGGCCGAACCCTAGCACCAAACAATTGTTTGCACGAGTTCGGGCTCAGTGGAGCCTGCATCTAAAGGCGGAACTCGAATCCTGGCTCAGGAAAAACTATGGCTGCATGTCGTTTTGCCTTCCTCGTTCCCACAGCATGAACGCCTGGCACAGTCACTATGTCGCGGCCATGTCGGTACATCGACATAGCTGACAGGATGCCAAACTCCCTTGGGAAGCTTGGCTCGGATTCTCTCCTAACTGTTCATGATATGGGCGTCTTCGCGCAGAGACCCCAAAAATTGTGAGAACTGCCAAGTCAGTACAGTCTTCGCCTCTCAGAGGGAGTTGCCCTGTGGCGGCATCGCAAGCAACGCAGAACTGTCAGAGAGCGTGTTTGTCCAGGGAGTCTGAATATACATATGCATATACAAACACATACACATACACATATACATGTACATGTACTGGTACATATGCGTATATATGTGATTATATACGTATGCACGTATATAGTATATACACATATTAATATACATGTACATATACATAGACATACACATATACATATACATACTAAACATACACATATACGTACAGACACGTACGTTTGTATGTGTGCGCGTGTCGTGTTTGTATATGTATATTACAAAATGCACATACTGAGAGCAGAGCAGAAGTGGTACAGACTATGACGTGCCTCGAAACGCTATATACGATCATCTGTCTGCATGTACATAAATATACATCACATGAAACACACTCTCACACCCCCAGATGGGCGTATGCGGATGGCAACGAAATGAAGCCAGTAGCAACTCTGTGTTTATGTTCACGTGCATAGTACCACCATGTCTCGTGTTCTACATGTTGCTATACAGCTGCCATTGCCCTTGCTTACATTAGCATCGCGACTTGATATCGCTGTCTTAATAAAGATCGTACACCGCCTAGATCGTGAGCAAAAACGTCTGTTGAACTCGACCTACATTACCTGAGGTGCAGCACATCAACCTCTATGTAAGCGCGCAGGCACAATGCTGCCAACATAGATGTACAAACGGTGAAAGAGCCCCACGACGACCGCTACGACATTGACCACTACGCCAGGACGACCACGACAACCGGGAGACCACGAGGAGACAACCAGGAGACCTATAGAACACCAAGAGACTAACAGGAGACCATCAGGCTCCACCATGCATACGTGGCACGAGATGCACAAGAAGCTGTTTGAAACGGTCGTCTTGCAGATCAGGCTAACACTAGGCGCTATATGAGGCACGGGCACCTGTTCTACGTGATCCATTGCATGCTATACAATATACAAATACATGTACTCTGTGGTTGGTAGGTATGATTCATGCATAACAATCAATCAATCAATATATATATATATATATATATATATATATATATATATATATATTATTAACAATATATATATATATATGTATATTATATATTATATATACAGTTATACACGGATACATGTATATACGTATCTTGTGTATGATACAGGATACCTTGTGGCTTAGTACATTGACTCATTGCACACTGTCTGGAGATGAGACGGCTAGATGGATAGATAGATTCGCTTGCTTTGGAGGGAAGGCGATGTTCAAGACAAGCATCCTTGGCACTCTCGCCGATGCGCACCACTTGCCGGAAGGCAACACGCCACACCTGGCTTCTTTAACGGCCCGATCGCGATGACTACACTACTACACTATATTATGCTTTCGGCACGTGCTCTGACGTCATCAGTATACGAGCGGGCATCTTCTCCTCTGAGCTTTGCTGTTCTCCTTGACCTGTTACTTGTTCCTGAAGCATGTTCAAGCCTCTTTCCGTGCAGCCCCGTCTTGCGTCCCTGTTCCTGTTCCTCTCTACCCCACACTTCTTGCCGTATCTCGCTGTGCTTCTGTAGCACCACTCAGTGGTTGTGTCGAGTCTGCTACGCTTGCATCCGCCACAATGCTCCTGCAAGGAGGCAGAGCAAGAATCTCAGAAGCACGAACTTGCGGCCCAGCCACGTTGAAGAGGGCCCAGGAGATGGCAAAGAGTGGCAATGCCAGCACGGCCAGGACGCGGACATCGAAGCCCTTCAGAGCAGGACAACTTTCTTCAAAAATCCGTGGAACTCCCTCCTTTGGGGCGCCTCGTCGTCCTCGTCGGAGGCACGAGCAGCCAGGGCCGGCTGAGGAGCAGAGACGGCCGCCAGGCCGGCAGCCACCACAGCCCCGGTGGCCTCCGCAGCATCGCGGGGCGCCGCGTGCAGCGGCGCATCGCGGCGAGCGCACGTCGGAAACGCAGCGCGCGCGGCAGAGCACGGGCGTTGACGCTCCAAGCTCCGTCCTGGTCCAGCTCAATGCGCGCGACCGCCTGGGGAGGCGGGACGAAGTCCGGGCTGAGACGACGAATCACGACGGCGGCCACCACCTTGGAATGGCAAGAGCTCTCGCTGCCGTGAAATCTGCAGAGTTAAGGCAAGGCACGAGGGCCAGGACAGCAGTGAGAGGGGTGCGGGCACGAGCCATGAGGGGCAAAGGAACCTGCTCAGGCACACCCAACTCTCAATGCAAGCTTTAAGCATCTTCGAAGGTGACACAGCCGCCTGCAGGTGTACGAACTGCAGAGTCACTTGTCAAAAACCAGCCCTGGAGCCAAAACGCTTGCGATGACGATGATTACGTGCAGCTCTGCCGCATCCGACATAAGCGCCCCTCTTTCAAGGACTTCCTTGTGCTGCGTCTCAAACCTTGGAGGCCTGGTAGGCACCGGTTGCGTGGGGGCTCTTTGCCTGCTCCTCCCGTGGAACTCATCTCCAAGACGGAGAGAGACGCTGCGGACGCTCTGTGGGGACGCTTTTCTGGGACCCAGGGCTTCCTTGGCGTTCTCGTTCTCGGCGTTCTCGGTCGGAGCTTGCAAGGCTCGCCGGGCTGACCTCGGCAGCGAGGCCTTGCCTCCACTCGCAACGCAGGGCGTAGCCGCTGGGCATCGCTGGGCTGCTGGCCGGGTGATGTCGAGACACATCCTCACGAAGGCAACCAAAAGCACGACGGTGACCTAAGCTCCGGGTTCCTCAAGTCGTAAATGCGGCTCCGACATCTTCCTGAGGAACCAGCAGCCGAGTCGACCGCTGCTCCTGAGAACCCAACAATCACTGAAGCACACGAGCACAAAAAAAAAGCATCGTCTAAGCCCCCAACTTACAGAATCCACGCTCGTTTCCTCAGGGTGCTCTTGAGCCTGTGCCCACCGGTCGAAGTGCCCCTACAAACGTGACGACACGACAGGTCACCGCCTGCGACCGGAGCCGAGGCTCCGCACTTCCTGCCGAAGGCAACTTCTGCCGAGAGCGCATGTCATGACATGACATGGACTGGTCTCGTAGCCGTGCAGCAGTCCGCTCCTGGATGTGTTCGCATCCATTCTGCCAGCTCCTGGCAAGAACGCTCTAAATCTGAGTAGGCACCTGGAAGCCATCAGATTGAACAAGCTACGCGGTCTGAGAAGCCTTCTGCAGGAGCTGCTGCGAGCGACCCAGATTGCTCTCCCAGGCCTTGCCAGGGCTAGGGCAGGAGTCATTCTTCGAAGACCTCTCCGAAGCATGAGATGCGGCTGCCCTGCCTGTGCCCGCTCTCCACGCACCAAGCGCAGGATTGTCGGGTAGGTCTCCACCTGGCAGCCGGATGCTTGCAGGCCACTTCCAGAGCCCTGAGCCCGAATCCCAACTGCACTTCCTTGAAAAATCCAGCATCCACAACTGCTCGCGGCACCTCCCTGAACACCTCTTTTTCTACATCTTTGGAGAGGCGCTGGTTAACACAAATTCTTGACCGACCCACCCTGAAGCTTTCCTCACGATCGCAGCCGAGCTCATCATACTTGTGAACCTCTTCCCATCAGCAGGCAACAACAGCCGAAGAAGACAGTCCGATGTCTGCTGCACAGAGGAGAGGACAATTATCCAGCAAGCCTTCATCGCCTTCCAAAGCGATGAGGATCCCGTCCCTGCCACTGTCAACCAGTCTGGCTTCCAACATCTCGTGCTGCATCTGACCGACAGCAACAGGAGCCGGAGGGCCGCAGGGCCGGTGGCCGCTCCAGGACAGGGGGTATTCATGTTCATGTGTGCTTTGAGTTGACGGTTGGCACCGTTGAACGGCTTCCGGAGACATCTCCCACAAAGGACCAATGCAGAAGGAACATATCTCGCAGAATGGCAGCAACATCTTGCAAGCTATCGAGGGAAGGTCAAGCGACGAACGTGGTATCCAATCTGCGTTGAGGAAGACCCGGCAGTAGCATGCTGAAAGGCAAACGCTCACAGGGCTTCTCTTCGCAGCGATGCGGGAACGTTGAGGCGCCCCATCAATGTCCGCCAAGTAGCGGACGTCTGCATCAGTGCGTCCTGATTGAACGCTGCCTTGGAGACGACAACTACGGTGCATGGAAGTCACGACAACTTCCGATCTGAGAGTCACACCATGGCTTGTGTGACGTCAAAAAAGTTTGTCTTTGCCAGCCTGAGAAAGCGATAGGCGATAGCAAAATCACCGCAGGCAAACCACGACCTGAACTCCGGTCAGGACAACGCAAGTGACTTCAAAACTGCTGTCGGCTCGGAGGCCTTTTCAGCAGGTCTGGTATGGACTCGAAGTACAGCACGTGTGGGAAGCGGAAGTAGTCGGTAAAGGGCAGAATTTGATGCACCGCGTCCAGCGATCTCTCCTGAAAAGGCGTTACCTCAGCTTTCACTCTATCGATCGACGGAAACACAGGCTGCAGTATCACATCCTAAAACCAACTAAAACGGGCTATGCTCGGATTCTGTACATTTGCGTGGCTCAGTCGAGGCTCGTGAGTGTCTGGCCACAACTGCGTCTGCCCAGGCTTTACCTTCCTGCGATCCCAGCGATAGTCGTAGGCGCCATGGTCTTGCTGGAACAAGTACTTTTGCAGAGAGGAGGGCATGAAGATCGGCATGTTCATGCTGTAGAACTCGTAGAATGTGATCAAGTCCATATCATATGGCCACAGCACCACTGCCCGGAACTGTGCAAACGTGCTGAATTGCTTGTCAGTCAAGGCTCTTGTCACAAAGCGGAACGGAAAGTCCTGGCTGATGGCTGCTCGCAGGCGTCCCTGGAGGTCTAGGGACAAGACTGTTCAATGTTTGCCAAGCATCGACAAAAAAGTGGCCACTCCTAAGGCTGGTTTTGGCATCGTAGAAACTCTTGAGGCTGACTCCGTGCCTTTGGATGTGCAGAGTTCGGGGGATGTACCTCAAACCTACCCTACTCAACCGGAATCCCAGTACCCGGTGGCCACCCTCAAAGCCCGAGGTCATGAACCTTGATGGGTGTCTGTTCCTTTGATGCCCCGAGCTTGTCGCCTCCGCCGTTGGCCAGCCGTCGGGGCTCGATTCCAGCTTTGCTCCAGTCAGCTCGGCCATGCTGTGCCGAAGGAGGCACATGAGCACGGACTCGTGCGGCCGATCCAGAACCAACACCTCATCCGAACGGCTTGGAAAGTGTGTCGCACCAGTGTAGAGGGCATGGGTGCGGATGGCAGGCAGGCGCGGCGCACCGATCTGATACTCGTACTGCATCTGCAGGAAGGGATCACTCACTGCGAACTCGACGGAGCGTGCCCTGGCCGGCGCCGCAAACCCCGAAACTCGGCCCCTGAATCTGAAACCTTCAAACCCTTAGACAGCCTTAGACTTAGTAAAAAGTAATGATAATAGTAATTGTAAGCATAGTAGTAATTAGTAATAATACTACAAAACAAGTGGCCCGAAAGCATGATTAGCCATGAGTGTTGGAGCTAGGTAAAGTCACGGAGTCGAGTATATAAAGTCTTAGAGGGCAGTGCATAGAGTCAAGTACATAGAGTCATACCAGTAGGTTCGTCCGACTACTTTTTTCTATTCGTGCGATTCGGTCTACATTTTCTTCGGTTCGGAAAAAAGTAAACGCGCAAGCATTCTTATTTCATCGTCTTTAACACACTAAACGAAGCCTCTTCAACCATCTGAAAGCAACCACTGAACACACGTGGTTCTTGTTCAGTTTTTAGGGTTTCGGGTTTAGGGTTTTAGGGGTCAGGGCCGAAAACAACAGAAGTTCTTGCTGTTCAGGGTTTGTAGGTGTTGGGGTTCAGGGTTCAGGGCCGAGAACAACCACTTAGCACAAGTCCTTGCTGTTCAGGGCTTATAGGATTTCGATCGGGTTTAGGGTTCATGCAGGGTTTGGGGTTCAGGGCTTGTAGGGTTCAGGGTGTAGAGGGGTTTACAGGGCTTATAGGGTTTATATGGTTCCGGGGGTGTAGACGCAGGTTTTGGGTTGAGGTTTTCAGACTTTGGTTTCAGAGCTTTCGGTGAAGGACTGAGAGTGTTATTGAGGCTTCGGGCTTGGCTTCAGCATCCCCGGTTGCTTGGGTGTTTCAAGTGTTACAGGGTTGTTGGGGTCATGATGTTGCAAGGTTTGGGATCCTCCTCTTGGGTTGTCTGGGTCTTTGGGGATTTAGGCTAAATAATCGTCCTATTAATAGGTCGAACGACCTATTTGAGCTCGATGAAGAAGGTTCAGGGACTTATAAGTCTAGATTCGGGACTCGGAATGGGTTCGGGGACTGCTTGTTTCGGGGAGGCAAATGCCTGTACGTGACTTAAATATACATGCAGGGATAGAAGTCCCATGGAAGCATTCTTTGACTAGCCAAAAATACCCATAATAAACATCCTTATCAACCCTATATGGAGCTGAGGAGGCTCGGTGGGTTTAGGGCTGCAGTGCCATCGACATCCCTATAAAGAACCCTATAAAACACTAAGAACCCTAAAACCCTAAGAATCCGAAAGCCCTAAGAACCCTAAAGCCCTAAGAACCCTAAAGCCCTATAAGAACCCTACAGCCCGAAGAACCTTAAGAACCCTAAAGCCCTAAGAATCCTGAAAGGAACTTAGCCGTTGCGGGTCCTGCATGGGCCTTGATGAAAGAGGGTGTTCTGAGGTTTCGGGTGCACTCTCGGCCCTCAGCCCCTTGGATTTTTTTCAGGACAAGCGGAACTCCGGAGTCAGGTGTTCTGCTGCGTCCGCCAAGTAGCGCTGGAGAACACGCAACGCAGTGTGCCGGGGTCCAACTCTTCGGCTTGCTCTGCCCTGTATCCCCACAAAAGTTTCGTCTTGTTGCACCGATGTTCCAAGAAAAGACAGTGACCAGGAGCAGCGTGAAGAAGATTCTTGCAACTCCAAAAATAAATGATGCAAGATATGAAATTTGGGGTTAGAGGGAACCTGTCCCGATCCGCAGCCAATGTCAATGACACGAGATGCCCGTAGGCCTTTAAGAAGTTGAGTCCACAGCAGGCCACAATGTGGGCGGTTTTCTGATCCAGCCAGAGACCACCCCGATAGAGCGTGCGAATGGACAAGTTGATGTTGGAGGCGGCCACCCACGTCCAGCGCAGGATCGGATCAGCATTTGCAAGGTCTGCGTGCTTACTGCAAAAGTGTTCAAGGAACTCCCCTGTCCCTCCAAGACGCTAAAAAGCATTGTCTTTGTTACGGGGGCTCAAACAGTAGACCGTGCACAACAGTAACAAGGAGAGTTCAGTCCCGCAACTCTAGCAGAAGGGAGTGTTCNCCCTGTCCCTCCAAGACGCTAAAAAGCATTGTCTTTGTTACGGGGGCTCAAACAGTAGACCGTGCACAACAGTAACAAGGAGAGTTCAGTCCCGCAACTCTAGCAGAAGGGAGTGTTCAGATGAAGCAAGGCTACAGAATCAAAGAACCCTAAAGCTTACGTCTGTCATGAGGAAGTACTTGTAATATCTTTCATTTCTTACTTGACACATCGAAACTCTCTGAAGGATTGTCCCGCGCACACCGTGGAACCGCAATGAGTCTTCGAGACAAGACGTCAGGGATTGCTTTTGTAATGTGTACTGTATGTGTATAT
>BGNK01003311.1:36543-61119 GCA_003297005.1 Symbiodinium sp. clade A Y106 | reverse complement strand
CCATCCCACTGGCCATCCCCAGTTGGGCAAATGCAGTGAGTTAATGGGTCAATGGGTTGATGGGGTCGTGTAGGCCATCCCATTTGGGCAAATCCATTGGATTAATGGGTTCTTGGGACGCGGAGACCATCCCCGTTTGTGGGCAGATCGCGTTGTGTTAATGGGTCAGTGGGTTCTGGGTTGATGGTTCTGTTGGTTGCAGCGGGGGGTGCGTTTCGAAACACTCCCCTGATCGAAAAGCCCATCTCGTNAGGCATGTCTATGCTGCATGTTACATGTTTCTATATAGTAGATTAGCCTACGCTGCTGTCCTGGCCAGATCAATCCGGCTCTCCAATTTGTAATTCGCGAACTGCCTGGAATCTCAAGTCTCGCAAAAGGTCATGTCGGAGCCTGAGTGTGCGGCTTTCTCGCAGCGGCCCCTCTTCTTAATCAATCCTAAGCAGAAACAACCCATCCCAGAGAAGCCCGAACTTCAAGCCCTCATAAACGCAACCCAAAACTGAAACAACCAAAAAAACCAAACAACCGAAATATTATGAAACTACCAAAACTTTAGTGGTTTGAAGAAACGCCTAAAATAATAGGCACCGGATTCTTAAGGATAGGGTAATGGGTCAACGGGGGTCGCGGAGACCATCCCGTTTGTGGGCAGATCGCGTTGCGTTAATGGGTCAGTGGGTTCTGGGTTGATGGTTCTGTTGGTTGCAGCGGGGGGTGCGTTTCGAAACACTCCCCTGATCGAAAAGCCCATCTCGTGGCCCGCTGCAGCGGGTCACTCTACNTCCCACTGGCCATCCCCAGTTGGGCAAATGCAGTGAGTTAATGGGTCAATGGGTTGATGGGGTCGTGTAGGCCATCCCATTTGGGCAAATCCATTGGATTAATGGGTTCTTGGGACAATAGGGTAATGGGTCAATGGGGGTCGCGGAGACCATCCCGTTTGTGGGCAGATCGCGTTGTGTTAATGGGTCAGTGGGTTCTGGGTTGATGGTTCTGTTGGTTGCAGCGGGGGGTGCGTTTCGAAACACTCCCCTGATCGAAAAGCCCATCTCGTNGTTAATGGGTCAGTGGGTTCTGGGTTGATGGTTCTGTTGGTTGCAGCGGGGGGTGCGTTTCGAAACACTCCCCTGATCGAAAAGCCCATCTCGTGGCCCGCTGCAGCGGGTCACTCTACAAACTTGCGCGGCTTTGACTTGACCGTGCAAGCTCCGCATAGCTTGTGTGTATCAGCCCCCCTCCCCCCCCGCGCCCGCGTAAGATATGAATAAAATTTGAATGGCCCCGCCCGGGCCACGGGCCGCGTAAAGCTATGCGTATAAATACATTGTGCGTAAATTCCTCCCGCGGCACCACTGTCTGAGTGCCTGCACAGGTCCCTCCCCTCGCGTAGTTACGCGTAAATCTGTGTCTGTAAATTAATTCGGCTTCGCCTGCATAAGTTCCGCGTAATTAAGTTGTGCGCAGATCCCTGCGAGGTTACGCTATAACCTGCTTTTCTGCCAGTTACTCTGCCCTGGCCCTTGCAATGCCCCTGCAACTGCCCGAGCTTTTTGTTTAAATTTGGAGTCGTGAGTACGCGCATGGTGCATGCCAATATCAGCACCAGCAGTGCCATCTCCTCAATGTCGGGGCTGGTGAGTTTTTATTCGAGGGGCCTGCGTGCATGCATGCATCTGCATGCATGCATCATTATGCTGGCGAGACCAACGGCTTCCGTCGCAGGCATGCGTGAGCACAGCCGNCGAGGGGCCTGCGTGCATGCATGCATCTGCATGCATGCATCATTATGCTGGCGAGACCAACGGCTTCCGTCGCAGGCATGCGTGAGCACAGCCGCTCTTTGCTTTCACGTAAAGGAGTGGCCTGTCCAATGTTGTATATCAATTACTTTAAGACGCATACATGTCGGTCTCTACCTGGCTTGATGGGGCAGGCTCGCGAAGTTCAGTTCCGACTTGCACAGTATTACGTTTGCTGCGACGTGCGGCGTCATCGCATATCGTGTGCGCGAGCTGGATAAGCTCAGCTCCTGTCTTCCATCATGGATCGCTTGGCAGGTGCAGGTCAGTTTTGCTGACATGCAAATTGCATCTGTGTATGTATGCATATATATATATGTATGTGTGTGTGTATGTCGCGTTAGTTATACCTTGCCTGCAGTCGGTAATAGTATTCTCTAGGCGGCGATCTGCCTCCTACTTACTTATATGTCTAGAAATTGCGGTCGTACTACAGTACGTAAGCATAGTCTTTGTGTGAAAGACTATGTTTTGCGAATCGCTATGCTTTTATTAGTCATCGGAGGTACAGGGTTGCTGCAGGCCATCGTTGCGAGGGTTATGCATGTGATGCTTGGGATGGCGATGTTGATAAACCCCATGGTTACGGAGAGACGGCTTTGAGAAGATGTTTCCGCTGGATGTTTGCCGGGGCCGGCAGGGCTCGCCGCGGGGCTTTCTCCGGCGTCCGAATAGGAGAGGCAAGTCATCCAGGACCTGGTGGCAGTCGCAAAACTGCACGCAAGCGCAAACAAGCGAGTCCTGGCGCCTTTGTCGACGAGCATCTGTTTGGTGAGAATGCCACCATTGATAGTTTTGGCAGTGCTATGAGCATGTATAGATATGATACGTGGCTAGGCATGCGGATCGGTGAAGCTCAGAATCCCGGGCCCGGGCATGCACGGCTCCTGCAGGGCTTGAAACAAGTATTGGAAAGTTGCGAGAGAGGAGCTGAGGGCGAGGATGGGGATTGGTTGTATCATGAGCTCAATGCACTGATGACCCGTCGCCCCAAAAATCTTCTTCAGGAACTCAAAGGCTTGGTGAAGCAGGCCACTCGTGCCGCTGGTTCCAAAACTCAGGCTCAACAGGTACGTGATCGTGACCGAGGTTGGGAGGACTGGGCTCTTGAGGACTGTTGCGATGCCACCACTGCTTGGGCTCAGACTGGTTGGGGCGCTCAGGCCTTCGACTGGACTGGCTGCGACGACTATGGCGAGGCCTCGGCCTACGACTGGACTGGATGGTGGAGTTCGCCTTCGTCCACCGCTTGGGCGGATTCCTGGGATGCTGCGGCAGCCGATGGTGCTCGTGCAGGCCGTGCAGTGTCATACTATGCTCCTGCTGCTCAGGGGCGTGCACATCGTGATGATGATACTGCTGAGGCGGTGGCTCCTGTCGATTGGTCTTCGTGGGATGCTTGGGGAGGCGCTGCTCCCAGAAAGCGCTGGGCAGATCTCTACGATGAAGACGAGGGTGAGGTTGGCGAGGACAAGGGTCAGGGCTCTGCTGTCCGTCGTGTGTCGCTTAAGCCTGCGCAAGCTGATTCGTCGGCGCCTTCTGTGGTTGGCACCAAATCACATTGACATAAGCACAAATCTCGTAAAGCTGCAGGGGATACAGAGGAAACGGATGAGGAACCTTGGGCTCTTCGTCGTGACCTCTGGAACACTACAGGGCCATTTGCATATGTGTGCTCTGTTGCCGAGTTGTGCGAGCTTCTTGGCTCGGCTCAGGGGGTGTCCATTCTGGCTTTGGCCCCGTCTGAGGAGGACGCTGTGGAGATGTGGGACATCATCAAGAGTGCTGCTCAGGACCCGGATGCTTTCGATACGGCTCTCACGCTGCTGCGTCCTGTCAGTGATCAGTCGAAGCCTTGGTGCCCGGATTCCGACACGATTGCTTCGCTTGTACCTGTGCCCGGTTCGCAGGCGGGTAAGCTGCAGCATGTTAAGCATTGGGTGTGCTCAATCGGTTCCGCGCCCCCCTCTTTGGGCACCCGCCGGGACTCCACTCATCGAGTGCGTAGTTCTCCGGCTCCTTTGCAGGTACAGCGGGCGCAGTCTATTGTGATCAGGATGACAACTGACAGCGCTTATAACACTGCTTCGTGGCAGGAGTCTGTCGTGAGCCTGGCAGGTTTGCTCGTGCGTGGGCCAATCAATTAGGAGTCAAGCAGCCTGATATCCTCGATGCCTTCCGCTTTGGACTGCAGAGTTGTGGGTCTCCTCAGGATTCGCTCGGAGGCTGTGGCTGGGTCCTCTGGAAGGCTTCGGGCTCATCTTACGGGGGAACAGCCTTCTTCGCCGATCTGGTTGGTGATCACCAGTCCTTAGCCGCCAAGTGGGACCGACGGCGAATCTTACGCTGCTTACTTGAAGAGGGCACAGTCCAGTTCGTCGCTTGGAGTCGTCTTAGGTCGAGGCCTGGGGCGCCGCATGAAGGCCGCTGATCCCGAGTTCGTACCTGCACCGGTCCTGTGGAGAGCCAAGGCAGTGCCGAGCCACTACGGATATGCCGATGTCGCGTGTCTTTTCTCTGATCTGGGCTTTGATTCCGTGACCATTCATGGCCGACAGCGCGGCCGCAAAACCTGTGACTGGACCTTCCAGGCCACCCGACCTGACAGGGCCCCGATGCTCCAGCAACACATCGATTGGGGCAACGACCTCATTGTGAAAGAGAGTGCAAGGAGGGGCAACCCAGCCAATTCGGCTCCCTTTCAGCCGATTGCTTCTGGGCGGACCGTTACCTTTGGTGAAGTTGCTGCTGTGGCGCCCAAGCGCACCCAGAATGGCAGGAGGACCCGCCGTGGCGCTCCGCAGGAATCCTCTGATCCGAGTGGTGAGGCCCGAGGCTCTAAGCGCGCCGTGCCGGGAGAGGACCCAGGTGCCACGATGACTGTTGATGAGGAAGGCGCTACGGCGGCTCGTCCTGACTGGACTCCTCTTGCATCGGTGATGAGCAATCCTGGGGAGGGGAACTGTTTGTTTCACGCCTTATCTCAGCTTGACCTGGGAGGTAAGGCGCGCTCAGGCTATGCCCACTTCGCGCTCAAACCGTTGTGGGCCTCCGCGGGGACGCACAACACTCTTGGTAGACCTGCTGGAGCGACTTCGTGGCGGAGGTCGCCTGCAATGCTAGCTGGGCCGGCAACCTTGAGCTCCTGGCCATCTGCCGTGACCTTGACGTCCGAGGTTGGGTTCACTCGTCTGAGGGCGCCCTTCATGTGCTGAATCCTGGCGGCGCCGCGGGGTTCTTCGCTTTGCGCTACGACGTGAAGCAGGAACGCTGGGAAGCGTACAGCAACCCTGTGGAGGCCCAGCTGGTCGAGCCTGCTTTTGTGTATACTCTGACCACCTGTGGCGGGGTGGAGGGGCCCTTTCTGATTGCGCTTCCCATGATGATGCTCACGACACGCGCCTTGTCTCTGCTTGCGCTCCGCAGGGTCCTTCTGGCGGCGATCCTCTTGCTGTTGGCGGCCCTCATGCTGGTGCTCATCGACGGCTGTCGCTGTCGGAGTGTGCTTCTGACTGTGCTACTGTCGGTGATTCTGGTGGCGACCTTCATGGCGGTGCCCATCATCGTGCTCATGGCGTCTCTGTCAGAGTGTGCCTCTGATTGTGCTCCGCATAACACTCTTGACGCCTTCCCAGCTGATGCTTATCGGTGGCTGTCTCTTTCAGAGTGTGCCTCTGATGGTACATCTGGCGGCCCTCGTGATCGTGGTGATGGTGCTGGTCATGCTGATGATCCGCAGTGGAGTGCTCAGCAGGAGGGCCTGTACTCCGACCTTTGCGACCTGCTGGTTGATCTCCCTGCCATGGCCATGCGCTCGATGCTGTCCTAGACCGAGCTGTGGCCGAGATGGCTTTGCTCCAAGGACATCCCGCTGCAGAGCCGTGTGTGCCAGTTCGAGTTCTTGTGTAAGGCGCTTGGTGACGCTCGTGGCAAGCAGCCTAAGGCCCATTCTTGCAGTGCTTGGCCTTCCCCTGCTGATCTTCGCATGCTTCAAAGCACCACGAGCTCCTTTGAGGGGACTTCCAGTGCTGCATCGGTGCGCCGGTGCACGGTCAATCCAACTCGTCGTCGGCTCCGCGGCAAGACTGCGTGGGTCACTTTGGCTGGAGTCGCTGCTCCTTCCCGGGCACAAGACCTCCGGGATGTCAGTGAAGCCGGTGGTGATGGTGTTGATGCGGCGGGCCCCCCTTCGTCGGCTCTCTCTGCTTATCGTGCCCGGGGCACGCAGTTCGCTTTCAAGAAAGGGTTTTTCTGCGTTGAGTGCCCTTACTGCGATTCTCCTGTGACTGCTACTGCCGCTAACCGAGTTGCACAGGCCAGATGGGATCACATCAACCGTTATCACCCTGGCATGCCGCAGGTAGGATATAGGTGCCACCGTCCGTCCTTCTGTGTGTACATGCGTGCCGACCGTGATGCCATGTGGTGGACTTGTCCGGTTGCTCGCTGTCGTCTGGCCATTGATAAACATGAAGCTGCCAACTTCTCGAGCCGCACCCTTAGGACCGCCATTGCGGACCATCGTCGGGATCGCCATCCTGATGTTAACGCCGAAGCTTGGCGGGTCTTGCGCATGAAACAAAGCTTTGAGGCCCCAGTAGTCCGTCAGAACTGCCGCATCGCCCTCCTCAATGCTTCGGCTATGGGGCACTCAGTGGAGATGCGACGCCTCGGCTTCAGCATGCTCTTGCTTCCCACTCTGGTGAAGCGGCGACGCCAGTGCCTCAAACGTCTTTCTCTGAAGAGGTTTTGGCAGTGTGAACAATGCCGCACGATGCTCCATTCGGTTCCAGATGCCAAAAAGCATAGGTGTCGTTATGCTGTCGCCAGGGCCAAGCCTGGCCTCCGCAAAGCTGTTGAGCGAGCTCAGCGATGGGCCCAGCATCACGAGCACGAGTTCGAGCCCCGCCTCCTTGAGACCATCTTCCAAGGAGCCTTTTCTGCTTTGGATCGTGAGAGGCATTCATGAGCTCACCTGGGGCATCCCAGCACCCTTTGCGGTGCGCTACCATGAATGTGGGCCGGGCTGCGGCGATGAAGCTTCATGACATCAGCTATGCCATTGAGGGTTTGGACGTTGTCGCTTTGCAAGAAATTGACCTCAACGTTGTTGGGGCGCCCAGCTTCGTGGCCATCGGACTGTTTTCGGTGGGGCCCTCAACGGCTTCTACAAAGTTGCCATCTTGTCCAGACTCGCGCTTCAATGTGTGCAGCTTGAATTGCAGGAGGCTCCGCGCGTTGCGGCGGTGACTGTGGGCACCTTCGAGCCGATGCTCTTTGCCACTGTCTATGGCTTCGCCAATGACGCTCCTAGGACTAGGCCCTTGGTTCGCGAGCTAGTTTCCCAGCTTCATGGCACAGGCCATCCTTGGGTGCTTCTGGGGGACTACAACTTGGAAGCCGAAGACCTTGAGGAGATTTTTGCCACAGGCTTGGCGCATTGCTTGGACGAGCCCTTTGAGTGTGAGGGCCTCCCTTCAACGCGATCTCCAGGTCAGCGGCGCATTGACTTTGGCATTGCGTATGCAAGACATGCAACTCGTCTCTCTCATCGTCATGGCGTTGCTGACCACCTACTTGTGGCGTACGACATCCCGAGCGGGCCCACGGTGCTCACACATGCTGGCCCTAAGCGTGCAGTGGTTCAGTCTGAGGCGCTCCTTCCGGAACAGGAAGTGCCTTCCGGCAGGCTTTGGAGGACCCTGACGTCAACCATTCCTTGTCCTACATTTCGGATGTTGCTGAGGCGGTCTTGGCGGAGCCCTCTGCTGCTACTCTGGCCAGGTCAGCAGCCTGGAAGCCTGTTCCCTGCACAGGCGGCCACCGGGCTTCGAGCTTTCCTGAGACGGTGGTCTTACGTCGGCTTCGGCGCCTCCTTCGCAGACTGCGACAGCTTTCTCGGGAGCCCAACCATTGGCACCTTCTTTCGCATGTTCGTCGTGATGTTGGCTCCTTGGCTCGCGACCTTCCCACCCTTCAAGGATCGCACGATGATAGCTCTCTCAAGTCTGATGCCTTCCTTGAGCTTGTCACCGGAGTGGTCTCGGAGAGGGCCGCGCCACGCAGGACAGCATGATTGGATGGTGCAGTGGAAGGCGCGCATGGTTCAGTCCGAGCAGGCCCGCATGAAGTGGCTTAAACAGAAACGGGAGGACCACCGTGCCTACGCTCGGCTTTGTTCTTCTTGCTCTGAAGGCCGTGGAGTCTTGTCATCCTGTAAGCCTGCTTCAGAAAGCGCAGAAGTATTGGAGCAGCACGTGGACGCGGGGCACCATCGACCCTGATGGCTATGATGCGCTGTTGGCTCAGGTACCTCGTCCTGCTGGTGCCTCTTTCGACGGAGTCTTCTACGCCTCGGAGCTTCGGGATGCCTGCAAATGCATGGTTGGAAAGGCCTCCGGCCCTGATGGCTGGAGCCCTGATGCTCTAGTTCGGTTACCTACTGCGTTTTGGGAGGCGGTTGCCACTGTCTGGACGCGTGTGTTGGCCGCCTCACAAGTTCCACAACGGTGGAGCGAGGCTCGGGTGGCTCTCATTCCTAATGCCGGCACTGATGAGTTCAGACCCTTGAGCATTGCTTGCACCTTGTGGAGGTTGGGGGCTAGATGCTTAGTTAAAAAGCTGGAGCAGTGGTCCCTGCAATGGCTCAACCACACGGTGCTGGGGGGAGTGACCCAAAGTGGGGTGATGGACGCTCACCTCATGCTGCACTCAGATATGGGAGATAGCGTCTATATTGCCCAGGATCTCCGCCACTTCTTTGACATGCTCGGTTACTCATTGTTAAAGAAGAACCTCCAGTGGCTTCGGGCTCCTGCTTCGGTTGTTGCCTTGATTGACTGCTTCTACTCGCAAGGACAACGTGTTCTGTCGTTTGCTGGTAGCCTCGGCTCCTCCCTCTTACAGCCCCAGCGGGGCCTGCTGCAAGGACGTCCGATGTCTCCTTTGCTTAGTGCCACGTTCATGTTGGTGTGGTCAGCACAGGTGCAAACGAGCCGAGTGAAGGCGGTGAGCTACGTCGATCATCGCACGATCTTGAGGACACTGAACGGGAGCTTTGTCAAGCCTATCACCGGAGTGCGTGCTTTGATCGCTGCTGTGGATTGTCCTGCCGTGCAGCCAAGTGCCAGTTGGCAGTGCCGAGCCTGTGTGCGCTGAGGGTCCTTGATAAGGTTTGTTGCTATAGGGTGTCCTCTAAGCTTAAATGCCTTGGCCTTCTTCATGATGTGGATTCTGGTGAAGCTAGTTTCCCGAGTGACGTGGTCAGGATTCGATCCCGCAAGGTCGCCGCTCTTCCGTGCAGCCCTGCCGAGCGTGCCTCGCTCTTTCGGGTGGCCGTCCTACCGACTTTCATGTGGGCGGCAGGTGTGACCACATATCCTGCCGACTTGTGAACACGTACACTTGTGCTCATGTTAGGGTTCATGCCAACTTTGTTTCACATCGCTGCTTAACTGCTCAAGATCCGGCTTCCCGAGATCCAGGAAAAGGTCCGCTTACGCTGGGGTAGTGTAGGTGTTGCCTTTCTGGGTTCGGGGATAGCAGATTTTCAGGGTCCTCTGTGAACCTCGATCTCCATAAACCTTGCTTGGCGCAGAACCTACCTTTTTAGGGCTCCTTATTATGATTTCCTCGTATAAGTCATTCAAAAGGTAGGTGCTTCAGGGTCCAGGTAAACCCAACCCTACCCTAAACCCTAACTTGGTAGGACAGATCGACCAGGTGGAAGCTCAAAACTGCCACAAGCTAAGCCCCAAACCCTACAAGCTCCGGGCTGCCTTCCGAACTTGGAGTATATGAACCCTCCCAGATCGTGGGATGAAACTCCTGGCAGCAAACTATACTTTATACACTTCCTTTATACACAAAGAAGTCTGAAGATTTCGTATCACTCTTCCATCATGATAGGTGAATGTATCCCAGAACCTTGTTCTGGCCTCCTTTCAGGCCCCTAACCCCTGAATTCTAAGCCTTTGGGCCTCTCTCTCTATATGTCTCTCTGTCTCTCTCGCTCGCTCTCTCTCTCTCTCTCTCTCTCTATGTATATATATATATATATGTATATATATATATATACATATGAGAGAGAGACAGAGAGAAACAGACCGAGACAGAGAGAGAGAGAGATCTAGACTCCCTTAGGCTAGGGACCCGGCCCAGAGTGTGTTAGAGCTGCTGGGAACAGCTGTTTCATGCCGGGGGTTTCGGGGTGTAGGGGTTTAGGGGGTTTTAGGGTTTAGGGGTTTAGGGTTCAGGAGTTTATGGGGGCTTAGGGTTTATGTAGGGGTTGGGGGCTTAGGATTTAGGGTTTGGGGTCGTAGGGGTTGGGGTTTCGGAGTAGTTCCCGGATGATGGTACAGGCTATGACGTTGAGGAGGAGGTGGAGAACAGGGTACTTACGATTCCTTCATGAAACTGATATGTACCCCCCAAGGCCCCGTTCGAGCCATCAAGGCCCCTACACCCCAAACCTTAAACCTTGCTATTATCAGTGTTATTATTACGATTATGATTATGATGGTTTTGGGTGCATATCTTTTCCTACGTTCTACCGTTAGTGTGATTGCTCGCGCTCGGCTGATCTGAGGCTCAGTACAATGTCCCGAGCCTTGTCGGCAGTCAGTGATGTAAGCTTTGAGCAGCAATCTTTCAGCAGTCTGAGGCTGTTTCGGTCAGAGCTTAAAAGAGTATAGTTGACTGCATGTCTGCAAAGTTTTGTATTTAGGGCAGGAGCTGTGTGGGCTCGACGATGTCCGTGAGCAAGTTCAGTCATCACCCAAGTCCTTGACCTGAACCCCAAACCCCCAAACCCTCGGCCGCCCATACCTTTGACCCCAACCCCCGACATCTAACCCCAGAACCCCAACTCAACTGAAGCTAGGCGGTACCGGGACGTCTCAGAAAGCCAAATCAGGTCAAGGGGTTTAGTATGCAGAAACTAATCTTTCAACGCAGGGACTGCACAATTAGGAATAGTGTTCCCACGCATGGTAGGTCTGAAGGGATCGCGCAAGGCTGAGGGCTAGTATCGGTAGCTTGTATGTTACAGAGGGTCCTCAGTAGGTAGAATAGTGTTTGGGTTTATGCTCTACTAGATGTTTCCCTTAATGCTTGTAGCACTATAGCACTATGGCCAGTACTAGCATTCCGATTACGATTGATACAAAAACTAGTCCTTTCTCAGAAAATCCGAAACTGACGCCCTAAACCCTAGAATGCTCCCTGCCGACCTTGCTCCCAGTTGGCATCCGTACTTCATGTGGATGACGAACACCCACGACCCTGACTATCCGGAGTACTACCTCGACAAGCCCGGCCACCCCCACCTCCACTACGAGGCGCGGGAATCAGGTTATGCGGACTTGATGTATAAAAGTCGGTGCGAACACCAAATTTCGCCTGTCCAGGTGCGTGTTTAGAGTTGCGCATGCCTGCACGCTTTCGCAGTATCCCAACCGATATGCAGCCCCAATCTGTTCATAGTTTGCCAAGAGCTGAGAGCTTGCCGCTACCCTTGCACCCAGAAGTTTCGCGCTTCTCATAGTACGCTGTGGTTGAATAGCCTAGCTTTATCAGCTAGAAAGCCTTTCCTCTTGTGTTTAGAGTGCAGCCGAGGCAATTGCCCCGATGCCCTCCATAATCCGAAGCCTCTGAACCCCAATTCAAAGACAGAAATCTCAATCCCTCACCTGCAGTTCTTCTACAGATACTGAGACGAGCAAGGAATAATGTGGAATGAACAAAATGCACTTCCGCTCGGGTTAATTAGTCGTATCCTGCAAGACCTGACAGCCTGTGAAACGTCCGAAAGTCACAGGATTACAAGCGAATGGACAAGCCCTTCAAGCTGGAGGAGGACTAATCGGAGCACCCGTGGCTGCTTGGCGTCGCGGTTAGTTGGGTTCAGAGATTCAGGGTTTAGAAGGAAATTGGCGTATGGAAGGGCCGCAGCGACACTACAAGCAACTTTCCCGGGTGAAGCAGCATGCTTGCGCACTTTGTCATGAGCGCGATTGGCTGAGGCCATACCAACAGAGACACGCACGGCTCATCCCGGTCGGCTACCCATGGTCACGAGATGCGAAGTCTCAATGCAGAAGCACTGTTGACCACACCAAACCACAGCTTATAGATCTTGTTGTTGACATGAACTTTTTCTGGGTGGCCGACAGGCTATTCCTTGTGATTTTGAGAAAGCTCACTTCCTTGTTCGTTGAGTCGAAGTTCAGCCCTTGGGAGAAAAAGCGAGTGCAGAGTGAACAGTAGACCCCTTAGCGAGAGATGATCTTCAGACAGTAAGGTACCCTTATATCATGGATCCTAGATTCAATCCTCGGTGTTAGGATCCTTTTCCTAAGAGCCCCAAACACAGAAACACAAATCCCACAAGAGGGATCCATCGCACGGACCCCTAACCAAGAGAACGTCGCCTCGACCGTTAATAGTAGGATTCTGCAACAGGAAACACGGACCAGAAATGGTAGGATCCTTACCAGAAGGAACCCTAAAAAGGGGATATCGGCCCTAAACAGTAGGATCCTTGCTGTAACGGCACCTATGCAAAGTCCCCCACCCCCGTGACAGCAACCGCCAGATCATCTTAGGTCCGTACTTGCGTCTTAGTATTGCTAGGCCGGGGATTGAAAGCTTGAAGTGGTGGCGGCCCAGTTTACGTGTCCCAAACCTAAACCCCAACCATCAGCCATAGGTTTCTCGAGTTCTTGCTGACGCATACACCCAGGCTCCTATAGACTCTATGCCTAGGGCCAACTGCAACTGAGCAGAGTATGGCCTTCCCCCAATTCCTTATGAAGTCACACTTAAGCGCGCAGACTAGAGACAGCTGCGAATCAGCTGAACTTGCTGGAGCCATGGTCTGCCTTCGTTCCCTCCATTGATCTGTCTTCGTTCCCTCCATTGAAACCTACGTTTTCGAAGCTGTAGCAAAAAGGACTGGCAAGTCATTTCAGTCTGACAGTCAGGCTCCGTGCTTGCATGTGCTTGCTCTCCGGCTCACATGCTCAGCACCGGTATTTGCGTAATGTTTTTCTTGGTGGGCGAAGTATCGCAGCTCAACAGGCCAAGACGAGCCCCTTCCCCGGGCACTTCCCCTCAACTTTCAAATCTAAACCCTACCCCTAAAAAAAGCTAGAGAGGCGAGACTTGCAGCGAGAGCGAATGTCCATTGCACCTTCACAAAACCGAAGCCTCAGCCCCCCAAGCCATGCTAGGATAAGGGACACGTCAACCTGGGAACTCTAAGCCCTAAACCCCAACATCCTGCAAGCACAAGGCAATTCGGAATGGAAGGACAAACAGTAAGCCCATAAAGTTGGAAACCGGATTAAGGCCAAATAGTGCTGGGATTCCCGAGACATTACTCCTAAGGCGATTATGTTGGGATTCCAACTTTTGGGCTTCATGTAGCTCCTATGGGCCAAGCTCGACACCCAATTGCAAACTCGCGACCCGAGACTCGCATATCCCTACGTTCTGAGCTGAATACAAAGGAATTTGTCTGGGGCATCCCTATCCAATGTTCTGTATGTGTGGGTGTTTTGGTGGGCTCTATAAACCCAAACTCAGCGTCGAAGAGGTACTTGGCCTCCATTGCAAACTCCTCGTGGGAGTTGCTACGATGGTCTCGGACTCAAAATGCTGCAAGGGTTAGAAGTATGGCCCTTAGCCCTTTTAAGGGGCCCAAGGATCCCAGGCTTAAGGGCCCACACTAGGGGCCCAAGGGTTCATCCTAAGAATGCTGCAAGGGTTGAGTGTCGGCTTGGTGGGGCAAGGGCCGCTTTCGGAACGGGCTCCTGCAGTATGCGTAAGGCGTCACCACGATTCCCGGGTAAGCTACGCGCTTCAGTGCATGCAAAGGAGCTGCCAGTCCCCATGTCCGACGCAAACACAGCAGTATACAGGTACACAGAAGTTGTGTGTGTATATATGGGTGGTTGTCAAAATTATGGTCCCTTTTTGGGTCCCTATTATAATACGGCACCTATTATTTAGTGTACCCAAAAAGGGACCATAATTTTGACAACTACCCATATATATATAAGTATACATGTAGACATGTAGTTGCTTGTTTGGCTGTATGTATGTTTATATTGAAGCAACCAATGAAGGGTCAAACGAATGATGGTTTTTTGACTAAGTAGCTACTGGGTACCTACAAAGCCAGCTACTTCATCAACTGCTTCATCAGTTAGAACTAAACGGATTAGTTAGTTGGTCAAGTGAAGAATTTGATCTAGGTGGAACGCCCCCGGCTCGTGCTCTTCCTGCCGGGACCGCCAGCTTGTGGAGAGCTTGCAGGGCAGGGGTGGTCGGACTGTACTTCACGGTTTGGGGCTCTCGGATTCTCAGGTTTATGGCCTCGGGTTTTGGAGTTTAGGGGCCTGAGAAGGGCCTGATAATCTCGTAATCCCGTCCCTAGATAAATCTTTGATATATCTATCCATAGGCTCCATAGTAGTTCCTTTTTGGGATTACCTTATAGCATTCTATATATGAACCACAAGAAGGAACTACCACGGAGCCTCTAGGTATCTACAGCATTTGACCCTTGAGGCCCCAGGTACCCCACTCCGTAAAGGAACCCTTATGATGAAAATATAGCAAGATAGAAGGTTAAGGGTTTAGGGTTTAGGGGCTTGAGTAATTGATATTGCGCTTGCTTCGGGTTCCTATTCATGTTCATACTATAAGATAACAACCTAAAACCCTATCCAAGTTATTAAGGCCTCTTTATCGCCCTGACAGGAACCCGAGTTTTTTGGAGTCAGGCCTTAACTTACCCTAAACCCCAAACCCTAAACCCAGATCATGCGGCAGCGTTGCCGGAAGACGGTGGCCCGGCCCGTTGCAAGCCCCCCTTGATGCGGCAAGGTCCCATGAGCCCTCTAAGGCCCAAGAACCCTAAGCCCCACTAAGCCTTAACCCCAAGAGCCCTAAGCCCTCTTACAGAACGCTAGAAAGGTTTAGGGTTTAGGGTTTAGCGCTACCCAACCCCGACAAATCCCGACAAAACAAAAAACATACAAACAACTCGCGAAGCCCTAACAACAGACACGAAAACCCGAGCCTAATCCCTGACACCCTAGGCCATAAACCCGAAACCCTGAGCCCTAAGAGCCCTAAGCCTTCCTGAAGGAGTCGTGGCTCGAACCATGGGATATCGAAGAGGCCGGCGCCCGGAATGTTTGTGAGGTTCTTGAGGTTTAGGGTTTAGGATTCAGGGTTTAGGGTTTAGGATTGGTCGTTATAGTCACCATTGTAGATTCTTTTTTGGTGTGTTTAATGGTTTTTTCTACTTAGACTTGGTATCTTATATGGTAACTCAATAAAGGAACTGCAGTTTAGACTATAGGCAAGGTTTGGACTCTTCGTTAGGAGCTGAACTCCTCCAAACCCTACGCCTGCGGTCTAGGGTTTGAAAGTTCTTGAGTTTAGGTTTTAGGGTTAGCAGTTAGGGTTTAGGGGTTCAGGGGTTTAGGGGTTTAGGGTGTGGGGTTTAAAGTCCCAGTCCCTGAACCTCAACGCCCTGACGTCCGACTCAATGTAACTTCCAACCTTCGAAACCCTACACTTTAGTGTTTAGGGTCCAGGGTTTAGGGTTTAGGCTTTCGGGGTTTAGGGTTTCGGGTTGAGGGTAAGCCCTAACCGAGAATTCCAACCCTAAGCCCTGAAAGAAGAGACTCAACCGCCGACTAAACGCTAAACTCTAAAGCCAAAGCCAAAAGCCAAAAGCCAAAAATAAGCAACATGCGAGACCTTAAACCCAAATTTAAATGTCAAAGCTCTACAGTTCCTAGCACCGAACTCCGAGAGGCTCCAAAGGCAGGGTTTAGGGGTTTAGGGGGGTCTCGGGTTTAGAGGCTTGGGGTTTAGGGTCTAGGGATAAGGCTAATTTTTGGTTAATACCCCGAAGACCTAAGAGACAAGTGAGGCATTTGCGCAGGAGCACTTTCCAAGTTCAGATAGAGAGGATCTCGGGACGACCCTGGCGTTTCTGCCCGAGGGATCGTGGAGGGTTGTGCAAACTTACTCCCTGAATCGTAAAGTCAAGTAGGCCCAAACCTACCATGCAAGCCTCTACTCCACTCTCCTCTGCTGCTTATAGATGAGACAGTGGAAGGTCACTCAGACTACGGAAATCTGATGCACTTCGGAGCGCGTCCTGGCCCTTAGGGGCCTGAATAGTAGGCAACAAGTTTCTTTAGAGTTCCTTATGTGACTAGAGTACAATGCACCCCAAACCCTAGTCTAATTATTCAGGCCCCGGCATTATCCTCTGTGTCATGAGCTTCTCAAAATGATCCTGGGGTTGCATCCTCATCGCATTGATAAAATTGAGCTGTGGCAAGACTTCCTGCATCTTGAGAAGCTCATTGTTCGAGCTGCGCGTCGTGAGATACCAGAAGATACCTCAAAGAACACGCCACCACTCGACAGCTCCTGCATCCACGCATATCTACAGACCTGGGCTGCCGTCGATCTCGCGACAGCACAGCAGCGACGAAGTCGTGGAAAACGAGACGGAAGCGTCACCGTTACGTTTTCAGAGGTACCTTTGAAGCAGCTCGTCTTCCGTGAGCTCGAAAATACTGAAGCGGGTCAGGCTTTGCCGACTGAGCTAGGACCCAATTCAAGCATCGGAACCAGTGCTACGTACTAGCACATGTATCCCCTTGCAGCCCCCTTAGAGTCATACTAGGACATACCTCAAAATCCCAATTTTCCCAAGCCCCTATACGAGGTTTTGACTTCTTCATTGGGCAGGTACCATAGTAAATAATAGGGGCTTAACTAGTTACTACTACTACTACTACTACTACTCCTACTCCTACTCCTACTACTACTCCTACTACTACTACTACTACTACTACTACTACTACTTTGGGGTTCCTTATTATAAGGAAAGTATAACGGGCCCCAAAACCCTATTCTAATTATCAAGGCCCCTATGCCGGTATTTACAGCACCGCTCGGATGTTCAGGGGCGGGTTCATGTCTTGGTTCGTTCGCGTACTTGGGTAATTTCTTACTACACCATCAACGCCCGTGCTGAAACAGTCGGCACAGTTCCTTCCAAGAGGATACCTTGCACAGAAATGGCTGTGTTGCATTCGGGCACCGCTGCCTCATAAGATCTTCTAGCGCGGAGCGCGGGATCTGAATAATGAGTATTCATGTTCCTGAATCACTGAAGGTCCCTGCGTAGTCAGCAACTATATACCTCAAAGCCCTGTATAGTCACAATGTCCCTCATAGTCCCCAATAGAGTTATCGTATCACATACCCCAGGACCCTATCTGCTTAGTCTGGCTCGTGAGACCCCCCACTAGGATCTCTCATCGAACCCTGAAAGGACACTTTAAAACGGAAGTCTCGTGTAGGTTGAAAGGGTTCAAGGTTGTGCAAACAGTAAGAGGTGAGCAGGGCTTTTAGGATTTCCAGGCTTGCGGCTTAGTGTTATTCGGGAAACTTGTTTTTTGAGCACGGGTCTTGGAATCTGCAAACTCCGGGCGAAATCCTGCTGATACTTCGAGCTGCTAACGTACACGGTTTAGGGTTTAGGGGAGTATGATGCTGCAGTTCTTACAAGTCAGGACTTCAACTCGGCAAATCCCTCATGCACCACTCTACTCTACCTTCTCAATAGAGAGGGGCGCGAGCCGGAATGTGCAGTCTTCGTCTTCCGCCGTCTCTGGACTTATTCTGAGCATGGCCCAGAGGTAGTTTTGAGGACTCGCAGCCTAAGGTCGAGGGCTGAAATGCCCAGGAGTCCCACAGACGCCCCAACTTGACGACAACTATACCTCATCTCCAGCCCGAGGCTGCAAAGCTTTCAAGGACCGTATTATATTATGCTGTAGTTATGCGGAAATGTACTCTAATCTACTCCAATACTAGGGACAGTCATTCAGTCAGAGGGCTTGGGGTTATGGCTTTGGGGTCTAGGCTAAACTGAGCCCTAGACCTTAAACTAAACCCTGAACCCCAAACCGCATCATCTAAGGGTCGTTCAAACAAAAGCGGATCATCTTCCTGGGGTTCCTGGGCGCCTCCCTCCGCCCTTTTAGGACATGCTGCCGGCCCCCGGAGAAGGGCTTCGGTGTTTGTCGCCGGGGCTTTCCTGCACACGAAACGAAGACTTCAGACACAGAGGCTGGTTTAGGGGCTTCTAGATTCCGAGTATTAGGTTTAGGGGGCGATAACGGCTATGTGTGTATTATATAGTGTGAGTGTGTATATTAGGGGGTTCAAGAGGTTGCAATAAAGGTCGCAGACTTCCTTCGTCACCTCTAAATCATTCTTCATTGGTCATCGTTCAACACATCGCAAAGCCCTAAACTTTAAACCCCGAAGTCCACACCAAGAGCAAGCCAAAGCCTAAAATCAAATGTATGATGTTTCGGGCTTGCTTGATTTGTGATTCGTGGTTTGGGACCTGAAATCTTGATGTTTCGGTTATGTCAAGATAAAGATATATGGTTCGAGTTGTGTGCTGTTGGCAACTTCTTCGTCATGGATGAACAGAGCAAGGGCAACGCGGCGTGCCTCTGAAAGCCCCGGCACACGATATGTTTTTAGTTATTTATTAAAGGTTTGTTCGCGGAGCCGACATGTCGCCACGTGGCTGCCTTCGAAGAAGAGCCACATGACAGAGCAGGGCCGGGTAGGCAATTTCCATCCTCAAACCCTGAAAAACTGAGCAGCTACAGCTAAATGCCACCCCAAAATTGATGCGTCTGACATTTCTGTTGACGCGGCCCATGCCTAGTCGGACCTTTGTGACTGCTCAGACATGTTGTGTTAGACTAAGTATATTCTGGCATACTTTAGCGTACTGTTCTATATTATAGTATCAGAGACTATAAGGTAGTCGAGGGGCCACCTCGAGCAAGAGCAGTTCTTTGGGGTCTTAGAGAACGTTTCGTAATGCAAGCGCTTCTAGATATCCTAAACCCCAAAGCGTTATACAGGGCTTAGACCTACACCCCCAAACCTCAACCCTAAGAAACCAACACCCCACACCAGCAGCATGGAAGCCTTGTTAATTAGAATAGCTTCTGTGCATTTTTGGAGGGGGGGGTTGCATAAACAAATACCTGCCTAAGAATATAAATAAACATAAACAAACATAAATAAATATATATGTATATATAAATGTATATATATATATGCACACATAGTGGAACAGTAAGGGAATCCTTTGTGCTTACCACAACGCTAGATGTCTGAGCGTTACATCCTGCCTGGTCCTGCTCTGCTTTCTGTGCTTAGCTTAGAGTGCGGTCAGTTTGGTCCACTGCAGGATGAAAAACAAAAGCTAAACTCCTAATCTCGAAAAAACTATCCCCCAATCCCTAAACCCTAAACCCTAACCTTCAAAAAACACTATCCCAAATGTCCTGAAGCTGCAAAAACTCTCGCCCTAGCCCTTGAACCCGAAGTCCGAAACCCTGAGGCCCCGATCCGGTGGTTGTATTTGCACATCGCTGTCAGGAGTTCCTTCCGGCCGCCGTATGGACATGTTCATCCTGCCTGTCTGTCTGTCTGTCTGTTTGTTTTTGTGTTATGCTATGCTATGACACCATGACAGCCAAAACGCACCAACAACAAAATCAAACCACTCTTATCATGGCAGTCTATGTTTGTTCGTAGCTTCTTATGCAGGCATGCATCTCTCCTGTGCAGTCTTCGGCAAGACCTCAGAATTCAACTGTCGTAGTATAAGGTGTGGTATAGTGTTTCATGGCATATCATAGTATTTTATGATATAGTATGGAACATTTCGGTATGTTATAGTATATTATGGTGTGCTGTGGCACATTATACTATAGGGACCCAAGAAGGCCAGATGTAGAAGCTACGACAAATGTCGGAGACTGCCCGTTACAGCCAAGCTACTGCGAAGGTTAGACTAGTAAGACCACTCACGCTGGCAACACTTGCATAGTTCAACTAGGCCCAATGACTCGTCATCATTAAATCATCCTCTTCGTTTTCATAGTGTTGAGAAGAATAAGTAATCATGCTAAAGGCTCATCTATGTTAATCGCAATACCGGCCATTACCTCACTTGGTTTTACATATGCGGTTTGCCAACTTCCGATGGCCCACTATATCATACTATTCGTACTATAGCGTACTAAAGTAGTTATGCGATGGTCTACCCCGTTATACTGAAATTGCTATACTCTATTCTAGTTATTGTCTCTTACTTATATATATATATATATATTTATTTATTTATAGATGTGTATATATATATATATTTATATTTATATTTATTAATTTATGATTATCAATCATTATCAATATTATTACCGAAGACCGGATCTCCGGAAAGGCCTCCCCAAAGTCGGGAATCCTCCCGTGCGATGGTCCCTGAGAACCTGAAGTCGGGCACTTCACTTCCGCTTCAGATCCCTGGCAAAAGAAACCCTAAACCCTACTTGAAGGGGCAGGGGATTTAGCAAGTTGGCTATAAGTAAGGTTATAATTAGGGTAACTCCATTTAGGGCACTTATAACTCTACTTATAACCTACTTACTAAGTCCCCTGCCCCTTCAAGTACCAGGACCCCCAAGTGCCCTTCAACAGGGCCCTTATGGTCCTTAATAGTGGGTGTTTAGGGTATAGTAGAGGGTAGTGGGGGTGCTGGTAACTACCCTAAAACGGGGACATACTATAGGGGCCTAAACAATTGCCAATACCATTGTGGGGGTTCCTTATTACAATTATAGTATAATGGGCCCCAAAACCCTATGGAAAATATTTAGGCCCCTACATTGACCCCTAAACCCTAATTACCCTGAATTCCCCAAATGTGCAACACCGAAATCCCCATAAGTTCTATACATCATGTAGATCTGGTAAGTCTTTGAACAACCCTAAATACTCCGTAAGCGCGACAAATCCGGGCATCGTATAACTCCCTTAATCCCGGTGCCCTTTATAACTTTAGACTGCTATTCATCTCGAGATCCCCGAATCCTACATGCTCAAACGCCTGAGGCCGAATCCTGCTCCACTTTTGGAGCTGGTTCTTTCTTGGGTTGGTGGGTGGTAGCCATCGCCGAGCAGGGGTTAACGGGTCTAGCTGTGGCGATTCACATTCTAAAGCCGCAGAAGAAACTCTGCCGGAGCTCTCCGAATGTGGAAATGCACGCACACACTTTTATCATTCCAGTTCAATAACTTGAGAGGATGTAATCAACTCTGCTACAAAATCGGTGTTGCGTGTTGGGGCTTTCGGGCTTATAGGACTGGGAATTGCAGCTCCAGTGCCTTCACACTGACTCCAAAAAGCTCGAACTTAGAGGAGTGGCCGGTTCAGGTTTTTAGGGTTCTTAGGGTTTAGGGTTGAGGGTCAACCCGAAACCCCAAAACCCTAAAGCCTAAACCCAGTCCAGGAAGACCGGAATGCAGCGGATGCGGGAGTGCCTCTCGGCCCTTGAGACGGGCCTGGTGACAGTCATCAGCCGCTCGGTTTGCAGCTTAGGGTTTATCTGGACCCACAAAACCTTCCCTTTGAGGGTTCCCTTTTGGTATAGGGTTTAGGGGTTTAGGGCTTAGGGTTTAAGGGGTTAGGGGTTAGGGCATTTAGGGTTTAGGGTTTAGGGGCTTACCCAGAGGCTCCAATGTCCTTCCGTCATGGAATATACTTTGAAATTGTAGTCGGATCTTCCCTAATTAAGGGATATTGGAGTCTCTGGGTAGGTTTGAGGCGAAAGCTGAAGTCCTCCATAGAGTAGGGGCTATTTTTGTATTTTATAGCCCCAGAGCTTTATCATCACCAAGGCCCCTACATTAAATCGCATGCCATGTAATCATGCGTTTGTCATCAACACTTCGTCCCTTGAATCCTGCATCCTTAAACCCCGAACCGTCTGAAACCACAAACCCTAACCCCTGACCCACCCCCCAATATCCCTAAACCCCAAACCCTGGACTCAACCCCTAAACCCGAGAACCCAAGCTCTAGCACCCGAGACCATCACTATTTTAAGAGAAAAACTCAGAAAAAACCCTAAAATTCCTAAAACCCAAGTCCTCCAGGTGGTCACGTGGAGCCTCCTGGTGACCATGCAGATCGCTGCGGTCTGCTGCAGCAGAAGCAACAACTGAGCTCCCAGATCCTGGGTTCTTTTTTTTTAGGAACTTAGTTTAAGTTACCATAATAGGGATCTATACGGGTTCCATTAAGGGATCTATAAAGGTTCCTGAAAGGGTTAAGGGGACTTGATTTAAGTTACCAGAATAAGGAAATCATAGTATTTACTACAGATCCCTACTATGATAACTGATAAGTTACCATAATAGGGAAACCATGGTATTTACTATAGATCCCTACTATGGTAACTTGAATTATACAAGTTCGTAAAGAAGAGCCCAGGATGGAAACCCTGAGGGCTACCATGCGGCATGTGCAGGACAGCTCGGATATGCTTTGGGCGTTGAGGGCTTAGGGGTTTTAGGGTTTCAGGGGTTACGGGTTTAGGGGTTTAGGGGTTAGTACGGGGTTTAGGGTTTTCCGGGTTTGAGGGGTTAGGTTGTTTTTGGGTTTACGGTTTAGTCAAGCGCTCCAATCCCTTTCGGACAGTTTGCTGCTGTTTCTCAAATGCTTCAGTGCCTTCCGGGCAAGTTGGCTGTCCTTTCTCGAAGATGTTCTTCGTCCCTTTCGAGCAGTTTTCAAGCGTTACCGTCCCATTCGAGCGGCGTGCCGATTTTTCTTAAATGTTCCAGTCATTTTCGAGCGGCTTGATGCATCGTCTCAATGCTGTAGTCTGGTTCGAGCCGTGTGCTGCTGCTCCTTCTCAAGTGCTCTACTCATTCCGTTTCGAGCAGTGTGCCACTCTTTCTCATTCGGGCAGTTTGTTGAACTTTCCCGAATGTTCTACCCATAGGACCCATAGGCCCCAAAGTAGTTCCTTTTTGGGGTTACCTTAAAGAATTCTAAATATGAACCCCAAAAAGGAACTACTTTGGGGCCTATGGGTAGCTACTTCGATGCTCTTTCTCAAGTTCTCGGGCCTGTCGGGGGCATTTCGATCGGTCTGCTTCTTTGTCTGAGGTGCACAAGTCTTTCTCCGGCGGTTCGTTGCCCGGTCTATTCTGATAACTTTCGAGCAGATTGGTTTCAAGAGCTCCAGTCAGTCAGTATCGGGTGGTCTCTTGCTCTTTGTCAAAGTCTCTGGTCCCTTGAGAGCCCCAAACCCTAGACCCCAACTCTAAATCCTAAACCCTGAATCGCTGAGGTTTTATCACCCGAACTTCAAGTTTGTAAGCCACCCAAATCTCAAACAAACCAATTTCCCAGAAAGTCAATCAAGAAAACATGATCTTAGTCTCAGACCCTACCTTAACCCGGAATAACCTACCTTTTTAAGGACTTCTATAAAGAAATCATAATAAGAAACCCTAAAAAGGTAGGTTATTCAGGATTAAGGGGGTAGGCTCTAAACCCTAAACTGTGAATCTCGAACGAGCGCAGCTGTGTGAGGAAGATGGGGAGCACTGCAGCAACGAGGCTCGACAGTTCGAAGCAGAAGGGGCCCTGGACTACATCAAGGTGGCAGCGCAGCCGCTCTTCAAGGGAACACTGAAGAGTAGTGTTGAGTCCTTAATTCCCCTAAACCCTAGACCCTAAACCTTTAAAGCCCGAATATGGTTATGGTATAATCTCCTCAAGCTCGGAGGGTCTGGAGGGCTGTCGGTTCGGGTTTGAGTTTCAGGCCCCAGGTCCCCGGGTTTAGGGTTTAGCGTGTAGGGTTTGGGGGGTTTAGGGCTTTAGGGCTTTGGCATTTAGGAGTTTAGGGTTTAGGGTTTCGGGACTTTCGGACTTTGCAATCTGTCGACCGGGCTCATGTGAGAGGTGCTGGCATCGTCGTCGTCATGGTCCTGGCTGTAGGAGGGGAAGGCAGTCCTTTGTAGGTCGAAATTATTCGTCGAAATTACGGTACGGTCCTTATATAGTTATTGTAGGGCACAGGCACAAAACCCCGGCCTCACCCTCCTGACACAGCATGCACACAAGGCTGCTTGGCTTCCTCCATGCATGACAGATCCAACGAACAGCCCAGCACATGTGTCATGGCTAAAGTTTGCCTATTTACTCCTCCTGGAGAGGTTTCGCACTAGCACACAACACGACCGTGCACAGGCAGGGGTAACCCCCCCGGTCTACTTTCCCCCACCGCGCAGGGCCGGCTTGCGCAGCGCTGCCTGTGGAAATCCTTCCTGTATTATAATCTCCACAGTAACCTGTTGTAGAAGCCCACAGAGTCATCGCTATGGCAACCCCAATTATAGTTTCTCATATACTGTGCATTGGTCCAATTTTGGGGTCCGCAGAGCGGCTCTGAAACAGGAACTCGAACAGGGGAAGCAAAATCTGGTCGCAAGGATGGGAGCACAAACCAGCCCGACAAATAGTCTAAATGATTGGGGCCGACATTGTGGTTCCCAAAATGTGGAGTTTCCGTGGCTCCAAAACTCAGCCCGCGGCGCGGCCCGTGAAGTGGTGACCTTGCTACTGCTGGCATTTAGAAAGCTGCCCAGAAAACGGTCCCAGAAATGAAGCCGGAAGTCGTACGTTTTGCTTGCCAATCCAGTGCCCTGCAGCTGCCCAAACATGCTAACTGCTAGACTAGACCAAAAGCTTGCACGTAGCTTGCTGCGACATGGACCTACATTGCAGAATTTGCCCTTCCCCCAGACAGAGAGGCATGTAAGCTGATTGCATTCTTATAATACTATG